>JAVQJG010085838.1:0-14059 GCA_036024015.1 Craterocephalus amniculus | reverse complement strand
TCTTTCAGACATGGAATATTTTAGACTACTGTTTTTAAAGCTGCTTAAGCGACAGGAACGACTTTTTAGCTCCACAAAAAAAAAGCCCACACTTCCATGACAAAACTGGATATGGAAACCTATACAGTAGATTAAGTTACATATCACGAGTCCTCTGGGATTTCCCCCTTAACTTCAAGACTTTCTCATCTTTCACAAGATGTGCAAGCAGCTCTGTAATCTCAGTGGTAGACCAATCAGTGCTTTGAGCAAAAAAAAAAGCATTTGCAGGAAACATGCAGCTGTAAAGCTTAAAAATACATTCTGGCTTTTCATGAATCACCTCCTGGGCGGTCATGATAAGCTGAGAAACTAATTATATATAAAACATACCAAGTTAATAAAGCATAACATGAAAATGAGTCAATGTTTCAGAAATGCAGGAACTTTAAACTTTAAATTAGATCTAATCGGGTAATGGCCTTGCTGCTTTTATTTAAGCACAAATAAATATTTATATCAGGTTTTATTGGAACAATTTAACATCTGGTTCTTGTTTATAATTTTACCACAAAAGGGTGAAAAAATACTTTAAACTTACTTTAAATTGCTACTAAATTGAAGAAAGAAATGTGTGTGCATGAAAGTGCATACATTAGTGTTTCCTTATTAAAATGTACATGGAAAATATGCATTTACAAGTTGATACATTTGACTAATTATGGATTGTTATAGGGCAGAATTTAAAATAATACATGGAGGGAAACATTAAGCTTCAAATCAGAAAGTGAAGCTTCCTTGATTATAAGCCGATGGTACTTTGTAAATGTCTCTATGTTAATTTTGCATAATTTTAGCTTTAAAAAAAAAAGCATTTCTATGGAATCACAGTTCAAAAACAATGTCATGATTTTCATAATTTTTTTAATTTATTATTACTTCTGTAAGTTTCAGCTTATTCAGTGACAGATGTTTCTTTTCCATCTTTAACGAAAAGGGCATCAATAATTTTGCAGACAACTGTACATGAATGAACATTTCTCATTTGCTTGGCACAATCTAGAGTGTTAATTAAAACAAAAACAAGATCAAAGAAAAATAATCAAAAATGAAGGAAATAACTTTCATCTTCTATACTTGTGAACAAAGCCAACAGGAGAATCGATTGCTATGATGCTTTGGCTTTTGCATTGATCCAACTTACAGCATGCATTTAATGGTGACATAAAGACAAAAACTTGATGAATATGATGTGATGTGATATGTCCAAGCAATAAGCACGGAACTGCAGCAGATACTCAAAACACCTCCTTACACTTTTTCTTGACTTACTATTTCAAGATACCAAATTACAACAAATGCAATGAAGACATTTGGTTTTGATGAACGGTAAAAACATTTGTAAGCCCAGCAAAGACCCCTTGACTATTAAAAAATGCTGGCATACAAAGGATTTTTGGATAGTGCTGTGTGAACAGGAAGCTCAAAATCATGTTCTCTAATTTAAGGCTAAAATCTGGATCTGACAGATCCTGTGCAAAGAGAGACACAGTGAACTGTAATGACTTTTAATGCTGCTGCCAATTAACTCAGAGCCAACCAGGGTTTAAAGTGTTAAGGCTCCTACAAACTCCACAAGAAGTGAGAACTTTGTTCCTGTTCTCCAGGCTCTGAGAACAAAATGACGTCTTTTTGTTCTCGTCTTACATGAAAGTGCTTCATTCATTTGATTTGATTTGATGTGTTCAACTAAACTGTTAAACTGGCAAATTAGTCACTTTCAAATGATTTCTTGGGTAAAACAAACTTCAACAAAAATGTAACATTTCTTTTAGTGGAAATCAAACCTTTGAGCCTGTATCCTAAAGGTGAATAAAAGAAAACTACCTCACCTTCTCTTTTCATGCCCATGGCCAGGCATTTCTGATAGCGGCAGTACTGGCAGCGGTTCCTCTGTCTCTTGTCCACTGTGCAGTCTTTACTGTCCCGACAGGTGTAGGTCAGGTCTTTCCGCACCGTTCGCTTGAAGAAGCCTTTACAGCCCTCACAACTATACACGCCATAATGCTTACCTGAAAAGTGGGGAAATGGGTAAATTTAAATGAAAATGATGGTAAAAATCACCCAAGCCCCATCAACCTTATTTTAATTTCATTACAACATGACTGTAACTCCAAGCTAATGAGTAAAAACAGTGGTAAGAAAGGTGTCTACTCACCAGAGGATCTATCTCCACAGATGGAACAAAGGCGTTTCTGGGAAAGCATGGGACCTGTGCTGTGGGGTGACAGCTGCTTCAAGCCCAGCGGGGGTTTCACATCATCAGAGCTGCTCACTGCATGAAGCCCTGACATGGACACTGTCGAGTTGATCTGAAAGAAGAACAGAAAAGATGATGCACACAAGGACAGCAAGGACGTTTTTTCATCCGCATTTCAGGATTTACTGGTTATAAGTTATTCAAGCTTCACTAGAACACAACAAACGACTTTAGATGGAGAGTAAAACAGCTTGAAACAAATACCCCTTAGTAAAAGAAGGACACAAAATCATATTAGGATTTAAACTCTAAAATCTCTTCAGGTAAAGATGCAGAATATATTCTACATCTTACAGTTGTCTGCAAATTATTGATGCCCTTCCATTAAAGAAGGACAAAAAAACAGCAATCACTAAAATGAGATGAACTAATAAAAATATTTTGAAAATTTTATGAAAATCATGACATTGTTTTTGAATATGATTCAATAGAAATATATTTTTTGAAAGCAAACAAAAAATATGAGAAATTAATGTATGCTACATCATGCAAAAGCTAATATTTTGTGGAGCAATCCTTTGAGGCAATCTGCTTTCGACTTCTCCACCTGTCAGCAGGTATTCTGGTCCACTGCTCATGAGCAAAGTGCTCTCCATGGTCCAAGGATGTTTAGTTAGTTTGTTTTTTACTTTTTCAACTCAATAAAATTAAAAAATCAATGTTTTATTTCACTAAATTATAATTAAGCAGTTTTATATTATTGTTTTTTTCAGTATCCTATCATATGAATTACAATCAGGAATTTTGCCTTTTCTTTAATGGGAAGGATATGAATAATATTGCAGACAACTTTGTGTTTTTTAATAACAAGGGACATCTTTTTCATCTTTATACACAGTCACAACGGTGCTAAAACCCCAACAACAAATCAGACAACTATTTCTTACCTGAGGGCTGCTAATCGGGCCGTAACCAACTGAGGGAGTGCCAGGTAGGCAGGGTGAGCCCAGTGATGAGCTAATGACGGAAAAAGGGGAGCCGATGCTACTGACGGGGCTGTTGACTCCAGCGGAGGATATGGGAGGCAGGGAGGTCATGGAAGCTGCAGAGGAAACCAGTGGGGGCGAGCGTTGACCCGAAGGAGGGGAAGACACAGACGAGCTGTCTGGACTGCGAGAATCTGACCAAAGAAAATTAGGGAGAAATTATCCAAATAAGATCTTGTAGATAAAGGCGTGTTTGTAGTAGCAAAAAACAGAAAAGGAAAAAAGGCCTGACAGAGCAAATTTATTTCTAACCCAACAACTCCCATGGTTGGTTTTCAATTGCTTCCTGTAAAAGTGAAAGCATTTTAACATTGTTACAAATTAAGTGTAACAGCAAAATAAATAAGCTGGAACAAATGTTAACCCAATTACAGCTTGAAGTATACAGCACAGCCAACTTTATTGAGTTTTGCATGGGCAGCATCCCTGCAAGTTTTTTAATATATCAATGCTCCAACAAGCCTTACACAAATGAAGTGGATCTAACAACCCATGAAGTTCTGCACAAAGACTCTATCTGAGTCAGGAGAGTTGGAGCAGGGAAATACCTTCATATGACTAACTGAGTAGCCCTAGTGTCATTTTTTGGTGTTTATGCCTACGGAGTGAGTCCATTTATTTTAGTTTTGCACTATTTCAAGGCACTAAATATGGCAAAATAATCTTTGCTTCCAGTAAAATTCAGAATGGTTTTAATGTTGACTTTTCTGCTCATTAAAACAACTCTGTATCTAAGGTGACTTTAGCTGTGCAGTGGCTCTGTTCGCCCGTGGTTCAACAAAAAAATAAGAAATATAATACAATACTTCCATGGTCTTCTTTTAAATACTTTTTGGTAAATTTCAGTTCAGATTTTTCAGCGTATGTGGGTAAATGAACTGTATTGTTCCATATAATATCCCCGAGAAGCTGATGCTTTCTTCTGCAGATCAGTACTTCAGATACCCTTGTTTTTTTTATTTTGTTTATTTTTTTTGTTCAAAGAGAAAGAAAGATGAGCTGATCATGTGCACGACTGACAAATCATGTTCTTTAGCCCAGTTAACATTAATCTTACAGACCCGATCGATTCAACAAACAGAAGGAAATATAGTGATAACTTCTGAGGACATATTTAAAGGACTAAACTTCCTGCACACATGACAAAATTTCATCTCAGTCACAAAGTTGTATATAAAATCAATACATGAACAAAATTTAAAGTAGTGACACTAAAATCTTTTGTATGAAACTTTTTTTAATAAAAAACAGAAATAAAGGCTAAAGTCTGGAACTTTATTAGAGCATGGTAACATCTCAGAAGGCAGCATTAGGAAAGTCAGACAATAAAATGAAGATGTGAAATGAAACACACATGAGCTCTTACTTCCTGCACAAACTGATGAAGACAGATTGAACTGCACATTATTGTATTACCTGCTACATTACAATAAAATTAATGCTGATTACATGTATGTTCAGGAAAACTAAAAATGTCCTAAATAATATTGTACAACCCACCACGTTCTTTGGAGGAATATTGGGATGATCTGGACAATCAATCCGGGCTGACATTATGCAAATAATCATACCTATAGAGGACTGTAAGAACTGTGTGCCTTTTATATGAAAATAAAAAGAAGTATGGAACATAACTCGATTTATGGACGACCTGATTTTATAACAGCTACACATGAGGATTAATATATATGTCATAAAGCTGTAGCTGTTATATATTAGAATACAGATGCTGTCCTTTCTAGGAAAATCCTGTTGCTGCTTTGCCAATAAATCAGAGTGTCCTTTGCTTTTTTTCTTTCTTTTCCTTCTCACCTCTGCTGTCTCCCATGATGGTGGTTGGGGTGCAGGGACTGACTGGCAGTGTTAGGCCGACGTGCTTCCGTCTTCAACAGCCCGTAATCAAACTCGAGACCGCGGACTGAGGCCCGGGCCGGAGTCGGTTTGGGAAACCAAAAACTGGTCTGAAATTCCAACACAAGAAAAAAAAACACCATTTAAGTGACCATGACTAGCCATTTAGGCATCAAATACAAAAAACATAGTCCCAATCCAGTTATTTTCAATTTTTCGAGGTGTTAATCCGCTTGTCAACATAAATATATATGCACTTCATGCATTTTTGGGGCATTTTGTGTCGCGTTACAGTTCGAGTTTGCAACCCAGCCAAGTGCTCAGCTGATGCCAAGTTTGTCTTGTCAAGGTGTATTTCCTTGCTCTAAAACCATGTTCCTCGACAATCGCAATTTAATAAAACAAACAAATTCTTTGTTTATCACGCTAAATCTTAAGTCACGTACTAACATGTAACAGACGCAGACTTGACAGATGGCAACAAACCTTCGCTCCTGAGAGGCAGCTAGCGTTAGCATTCACACAGCTCGTAAACTAACGTTAGCCAACTTAAAATGTCTGAGCTACAGCATAAACAATAAAGGCCTGGGTTATTAAATAGAACGGAAACCTCCCGTTTCCACACCTTACAGCTAGCAAATGTTTTATATAACATTCAGAGGAAATGGAGCCATATATAGCTTAGATCGTGAAAACAAGCTAAGCGCTTAGCTAACTCCATTTAGCCACCTAACCCAGTTAGCAAGCTAGATAGCACGCACGGATCAGAAGGGAGATGAATCTAGAACAGACCAGCTTTTTACTGGCTGTTCTTCAGTCGTGTCATTCTCCTGTGCATGGACTAGCTACGATGCAAATGCATATTTCGTGCAAATAAAAAAGGAATTACTGACGGTTTATCGGCGCAGATCTTCGCATGAAAAGATGTGGCGACTAGGCCCCGAGTGTGTGTCTGTCTCTCTCCCCCCGCTTTGCCTCGCAGTCCGCCCTCCCTCCCCCTGCGACGATGAAAACATGATGATGGTGGAAGATTTGGCTTGGTGCTCTCTTACAGTTGATCACTGGCCCCTAATTCACTCCATCACACTGCAGGCTGGGGCTCCTGAAGGCAGCACAGGGGTTGTGTGGTCGCGAAGTTGCTCACATGTCTTTGAGTGAGGAAGAGCATCAGTGCAAGAGGTCAGGAGGTCAAGATGAGTTCAGCTTAGTGTGTCAGTGGCTGAAAAGGCAGACAGTGGTAGACTCCTGCGCTGAGATTTCATTGAACTTTGGAACCAGTTTCTATTTACCACACAATTTCTTAAAATTGGGATGAGTTTGAGGAGACAGCTTGTTTATTTCTGCTTCAGTTATTATAAAAATCCCTGCTGAGTAATGATGTGTTATTATAAAAATCCCTGCTGAGTAATAATGTGTTGGCATTATTCATGCTCTCTCTTTTATGTTCTCTTTTGTGTGGCTTTTGTTCCGGGAAGTGAAGTCTAAATCAATCATCTGACCATTGATTTATACTGAAAAACAATCTTACAGATTGAACTCGTGTGTTTTGGAAACGTTTTTTTTTTCATTAAAAATTTTTCAAAATTCTGAATTTAGTCCACAAATTTTTGTTTTTGCAGTGATTCTTCTTTATGTTATTGATGCTGTCTCTAGAGAACAGACTGGCTATATTTAAATCCATAAGAGATTAAGCACACTTGCAGATTAATGTCTTACTGAAAACATGAGGTAAATAACTCAGTTTTGATACAAGCATAGTGGAAAAAATGGCAGTTCTTTTATTGTTATTGGCTTATATTTTGTGAATATTAAAAAGGGTAATTAATACAGCATAAAATGAATAGCAACCTCTGCCTTAAAAAAGTTTTTTTTATGTGAAACAGTACATCAGCACTCTTCTGAAGATTTTAGTTGTTTTCTTTCTGACTAAACGTAGTATAGAAATACTGAAACACAAATTCAGGTATTTTTTGAAAACATGCTTTTAGAAGAGCTGTCAACAATGCAATAGCTTTTGTCCAGACAGTACTTGCTCCCATATCTTTCTGAAAGCAGCTTTTGCCATTAATAAAAAAAACGATACAAATCAATATTTTATTTAATATAAGAATTTATTTGCTTACTTTTTTAGTTTATTCACCATATATTGTCTAGACAACAACAGATAAAACCCCTGCACAGCTTTTAGAAAAGAAAAATATATACACTAATACCACTGAGATGACAAGTGTAATTCATAATCAGCAAAAAGATTTTCCATTGTACCCCTCTCACTATCAATAAAATATATGGTTTTCCAGCATTCATTAAAAATGATAAGTACACTGTTCCTCTCTTTTCCCGTTGCAAATTGGTGTTTTTGATACTTTATCTCCCTCAGGGGGACTAAAATGGCATTACACAAAAAAGCTTAATTTTGTCCATGATTAAATTCAAAATAAAAGTTTCACTCAATAAATGTGTATGTCAATATAATCTGAGTTCTAAGATATTTAAATGTACCACTGAACCACTGAAAAAAGCTGATGCATTAAGAGACTTTTTTCAGCAATACTGTGTCAATTTTATTGATTTTAAACAAAAACAGTTCTTCATCCGTTAGATTGTACAGGTACCTTTAAGAGACAAATTAAGCTATTGATGACGGGATTAAAATTCATAAAAACTAATAAAATAGTTTTTTGCAGATTAATTTGAATTATTAAAAAGTTGGTTGAAAAATTGTTATATTTAATGAAACATCCTGTTTTCCAATTAGAACCACATATTTCAGGTATTTACCACAGAAAAAGAAACACAAGATAATCAAAACATATTTGAAATATTGGTTTTATTATTTGTAGTCTGGATATGTATTGATCAACATAAGAGCAACATAGAAAAAAAATCACATAGATAAGATGTTAAATGTAGGAGATGCAAGAAATTAACACTGACACACTGAAATTCTTCCTTCTACTGATTTCAGTATCTAAACAATTGTATTTGTAAAGTTTTTTTTTTATTTTTTCTGATTTTGGCTCTGAATATCTTTGATATCAAACTAAGTAATACAGTTACATTACATTAAAGTTACATTAAATCACAACAACCTTTTTCTAACTTAAATGTGAAACAAGGTGTAAACCGACGTTTATGCATCACTACATATTGTTACTGTTATCAATTATAATGTATTTTTCTTTTAAACTCATAAAGGACCATCAGACAGTTTTATCTTTTCAAGTTTGTGCAGAATCATCATCCTTAAGGTTTTAGGTCTGTATTATAAAGGATGATATTCCCACATCAATCACCAAATATGGTGATAAAAATAAGAAAATGACAGCAAACCTCAACCTGAGACTTGGTGCAAACCTGTGCTGGAGATCAATCAATGTAAAACCTGCCACTGTTCAAATATCTTAACCTGTGCTGGATGTGCGTGTGTGTGCCTACATGTGTGTGAGCGCTGCATGAGGGATTAGCCCCAGTGTGTGTCCACTAGTGATTAGCCTGGTCAGTGGGCCTGTTGTGCATTCACTTGAGACATTAGCATATTAATGCAGCCTCGCTCTTGATCTCCCTCCCGCCCTCTCACTCTCCCGCTCTGTCCCTCTCTCGCTCTTTCTCTTTTTCTATACATATTTCCCAGACTGAATTGTTGCTTCCTGCGGCTTCAATCTATAAATCTCACCAATTTACGGCACTCTTGCTGTGAAGCAGTGGACAATCTGGTCCCACAAACTTCAAGGTGCCCGGTCTTCTTTTCCCTCCAAAAAAAAAAAAAAAAAAGTCCTCTTGTCTTCGTCCTCTGTGTCCCTGTCAGATCTTTGCCTTCTCTTTCAACCTGCTCACCGTCTCTCTCCCTGTCTCTCCACCTCATTCAAACCCTTCGCTTGCTCTCATTTTCCCTTTTCTTTCTGCAAATCTGGCCCCCTGAACTTTGCCAAACACAGGAAAACACACACAGAAGCAAATTCACAGGGGCAAACACAAAGTGGGTGAGTATGCACACACGGACTCCCACCCCCCCTCCTTCATTATCCTTTTCTGTCACTCTCACCCCATCCAGTGCAAATTTAGCGAGACCCTAGACTCTGGTGCTGAAGTGTGAGTCGGACACCCTTAACTATTCAGCCATTTCTGCATCGTAGACAGACTCTGACCTTATTTCCAAAATGGGTCACTCCTGAGCTCCAGAGACAGACGTGTTGAAGCATTTGCACCTGTATTGGGGGGAGGGAGGTGGATTAAAACCAGAAAAGCCACAGTCATTTAAAGCAAAAACAACATTAGTCTAAATGAGACATGCTAAAACATTCATTTTTCTCCTGTAAAAATCTCAGTTAAGGCTAAATGAAGCTGATTAATTCCAGGTTGAGTGTGAGATGAGCTTCCTTTGCTTGACTCTCCTCACCAAAGCTCTTTTAGGTTCAAATATTGTTAAAAACGTAAAACTGAAAGCATCTACAGGCCCAGCGATTCCAGAAAGTAGAGCTTGCTTCCAAAGATGTCAAGTGAACTTCTTTGAGGTTTTACATTTACATAAACACACACTTCTCCCTCATTCAATATCGCTCTCCCTCCCTCTGTTTGTCCTTCTGTGGGCTTCGCTCGTCCACCCGCAGAGCCGCTGAGTTTGATCCCGTCCTCGGTGGTCTGTCCCTCGCTGGGCTTGCAGAGGTCAGGGGCGTGATGTCCATCCACAACTCCTGGTTTCACAAAGGCAGACGCAAGAATTGCGTTTGGACAATCAGCTCCGGACCTCCGTCTTTCTCTCGGTCTGTGGTGCGGTAAGTTGGATGGTCAGGTGTGCAAACACGTTATCTACCAGGTGATGTAAAGCTGCTCAAATAAATTCAGTTTCAAGTCACCCAAAAGTCAAAAATCAGAAGTTTGGTTCCAACCAGCTAACTCTTCCTCCACTGGAGAAGTAAAGCTTGAAAAGAATGATTGGCTGCATGCCTCAGGTCAGCACATGTGGACAAAAATGTAAAAATGGACAGACGTGGAAGGGCGAAGAAAAGAGAAACGGTAGAGGGGCTGAGCTCTAACTCATGCCTGTCCTGTGTGCCGGTGTCACCGTGATAAACGAAGGGGTCACCACCCGGGGGCAGGCCCATCCTAAAGGAGCCAGCGCTCTGACCTTGTACAAAAGAAGAAGTGGGTCCCCCAACGGTCACACGGATCAAGCAGGACAAAAGCCTGAGATGATAACTCAGCACAGCAGTGGAGCTCATTATGATCAGACACATGAGCAACAGCGGTAGTAAATTTCCCCGAGTTAGAGGAAGGAGGGAGGACCGAGGAGGTGGGCTTGGAAATGAAAAAGTAAAGCTGTGACTCGCTCTAATCTGATTTGCCCAACGCAACATTTTCTCTTTATCTGATTCGCTCTGTGAGGCGTTTTCTCTTTCTGTGGGAGCCGGTCTTTATCCAAATGATGTGGTCTTTGGTGAGGCCTGGCCTATTCATGGGAACCCCATGTGCTGTGTGCCCACCATTGAGGTGCAGAGTAGCATGGTCACAAAGGATGGCAGCATTTCAGAGTCCAGTCCTCACAGTTTAAGTCTGCTAAAAGCAAAGTTTGCGGTTAAATTAAAAAGCCAGAAAACACCACATAGTTTAAAAACTAACTGAGATTATAAAGAGTTATAAAGCTGTCTGAAGTCCTGCGATACATAAATGGACTTTTCTAATAAATTAACTTTAACATCAGGAAAACTTGAAAGCTGAAACTTTTACCAGTGACAGTTTCCAGTAAAGTCGATGTAATACATGCATTGTAAACATTTTCCTTCTGCAGTGTCTATTACAAACAAATAAAGAAAAAAGATTACATTTTTCTGAGAAAAACTCCAGAACAGAGCATTCAGATCCATGACAGAGTGGCCATGCTGCAACTAAAAGGCCCTTAAACCCTCATCTTTTCAGGCCTAACACCACACAGAGCTGCTGGGCTTAAAAGTGATGAAAAAGATGCAATACCTAAATCTAAAAAAAAAAGAAAAAGAAAAGAGCAGCAGTCCAGTTGTGGCTGGTATCGGGACCCTCTGGGGCCTGGAATCTGGATCAAGTATTACTGCAAAAAGCAGGAGATAAAGTCCCTCTCAACCTCAGAGAATTCATCCTTACATGTGCGGCCGACATCCTCGCCTCTCATCCGTCCTCCCTCCGCTCCGGGTCGACTTTTAGCCGCATCGCTGTCGACATCCAACAGCACTTGTCCTACTTCTCCATCTTCCACTCTGAGCCTCTACCTCCTCTGATCCTGCATCCTCCTGCCTCTCCTTCTTCAACCCTTTTCTGTCAGGCCCACCCTTCGCCTTTACATTTCCTCTCAATTTCCCCGCCCTCTCCCTCTCTCTCTCTCTCTCTCTCCTTTCACTCATTCCTTGTCTCTCGCTCTCTCCCTATCCTCATTTCATGCAGCGCTGGGGTTACCTAAGAGACTGGGCCTCAATGGAGAAAATCTCCTTTGGTACAATGAACTGGGCGAGAGGCAGAGGGGAGGGGGAAGGAGAGAAATGGGGGGGTTGCAGGGTAGAATGGGGGGGTGCTGGACACAGGAAGGGAGGTGGGGTGAAAGTAGAAGGACAGATAGTGGGATGCAGATGCCTGCAGCGATTGAAGGGGGATTCGAAAAAATTTAAATAAGTGGCTTCGCTTGTGTGATTTTACTTCAGTGGTCAGTCTTTTGATGGCTGAACCCCCCCCCCCCCCCAACTGAAAACCAGTTGCATTTACTAATTAACCATGCACTCATTTGCAGCATTTTAACTGAATATTTTAAAAAAAAAAACTCTGCTAACGTTCATGAAAATCTCCCCTCAAAGCTTTTTTTTTCTTTTGCAAAATAACCGAAGACAAAGTTGAAGACCTCGGTGTCAGCAGGTGCCATTTTGTTTGTTTACTTGTTTGTTTGCTCTCTGCAGGGAGCGTAAGATGAAGGCCCAGCATCGCCGCCCTCTTTACAAAGATTAGTGAGTTTCAACAGCATAAAACCTCTCCATTCAGGTCAAGTAATTACACCATTCTCCTTCAATCTATTCACTGCCACTGCTTGAGAGATCCCCCCCCCAAAAAAAAGAGACAAGACACAACCTTGTTTAGAGGTTAGTTACTGATTAGCACAAAACTGTTGCAGTTCATTTTTTCCTCTGCACCTTATTGAGCTCCTCAGCCGTTCCATTAAGTTTGTCGTTTGTCTCTGGGTTGGCAAACAGATCCCCTGCTGCTCGGCTCTGTGTCTTTACGACTCTTCCACAAGCCCCTCTCCTCATCTGAGGATGTGAGAAAACAACAGGGCTCACGATAAAAGAAGCAGAGAGATAATTACAGAGATGTTAGCCGTGCGGAGCAGGAGTGTGAAACGGGCCGCGGAGGTGACTTCGGGGTGTCTTTTAATGCGCTTTTCTTCGCCAGCAAAGGGAACTTATTCTTTTTCCCGTGTATGTGCTGTGTAAATGCCAGGCTGGATCTGGGATCTCTGAGTTAATGACTCTATCAGGCCCCGATATGCAGAGGCCCCTGCTGAGGAAATGGATCCAAGAGGATAGGGGTGTTAGAAAGTAGCGCAGGAGGCGTCAAAGTTGGGTTCGGGGCGCTCAGAGAGTGTCTGTGTCTGTTTTAGGAGGAGGGGGGGGGGTTAGGGCAGATTGTCCATGGTTCTCTCCCCTTCACTGAATGAAGTTATTTCCAGGCCCCTGTCCATCTGTTACCGTGGCAGCAGCGGTGACCAAGGTGTTGCCATGGCGAGGTGGACACAAAAAGGCGTGGCGTGGGAACGGGTCCAGGGGTCAGGAGTGAGGGTCAGGGGGTCGGGGGTCACAGCCAGCTGGACAGAACACAAGAGGAGGCCAGGGTGAGAAAAGAAGGAGGGAAAGTTGGATTTTCTTTCTCTTTCTTTTTCCTTTCTTCTCCGGGTTTTTTCTGCTCTGGAGGGAGACGTCCGAAGAGTGGACACCGCTGGACATTAACATTGAACTGGGGTGGTGAGATGTAAAGGGAGGGGGTTGGGGCCCCCCCAGTGTCCGAGCTTTGGGAGGCTCCCCGGTATTAGAGCTCGTACCTCAGTGATGTCCAGTCGCACATAGCATTTGACAGGCAATTGACTCTGGTCAATGTACGCGTAAATGTGAGCATTGAGAGGATGTGGATGGCTGTGTGTCTGTCTGTGTGGCCACACAGGGACTTTACCACGATAAGTGATACCCAGAGAAAACAAAAGGCCATTTGACCACATTTCATTCTGATCGTTTTGAGCTTAGAACCTTTTTGAAGCAAAGAGACAGACAGGGTGAGAATGAATCAAAAGTTTGCTCAGTGTGGGAGAAAACAACTGATGTTTAAAGAGTTTGAATTATACCTTCACATCCATCACAATCAGACAAAACTTAATTTATTCTGACTTATTTCTCAAAATAGGAGATAGAATTTCTAGAAAATGTCATTATTTGCTTTATCAGGTGATAAAAGTTCCATATTTTGAGGCTGGAGGGGTTTGATGGTGGAGTTATACACAACTGTCAAGATGTAAATGTGGGTCTATATTTTGTTGACTAGGCTGATTTTTTTATGAATATTTTACTGATAAACTGTTTTCAAGTTTCACTCATTGCTGTGAGACTGAGAAGATGCATCACAGGTTTTGTTTATTCTCTTGCCAAATGCGTGTATTAATGCATTAATATGCACTTCGGGTCTTTCATTTTTGCTCCAACAGACTGTTTGTGTATCACAATGCTGTGAAATTAGACATTACAATTCCAAAACCTTAAATAATGCAGCTGGATTTTTTAATTTTTTACCATCTAACAAGTTATTCATGTTTACAGTTTGTGCTGCTACAACATACTGCAGAAATCTCACTTCTAAATTTGTGAAAATGTGACTTTTTACTTTGATTCACATATGTAGTTTTTGTGTTATTAATCATCTT
>JAVQJG010085826.1:0-28774 GCA_036024015.1 Craterocephalus amniculus | reverse complement strand
ACAGAGCCATTGTAAGTCCGATCCAAAGTGTTTTTGGACTTTTTGAGACTTCAGTACCATTTAATTTTTCCAGTGGTTATCTCCAAATAAACAATTTCATGCTTCAAGTTTGTTGGTTTAACTGCAGCAGCTGGATCACTATCAGGATCACAAATAACGATCTGAGGAAATGTAGAATTTAAAAAAGTCTGTTTGTCCTGTTTATAAATAAGGAGATGGGCACTTTAGTATTCGCAGCCCATTGCATTCCTTGCATAATTGCACCCTGTTGTCAAGCTGGGAGGAAGGAAGGAGGAAGGAGAGGGGAGGAAACGGGCTGCAAGAAAAGCAACTGCTGATCCAGACAGTGAGAAGTTTAACTCTCTGCACTCGGACAACTAAGACAAGACGGAGGGAGCAACCTTATCTGTTAAACCTTTATATCTTATCAATAGGCCTAAGTATTTTTTTGTTTTTCTAAAACAATTCTACACTTTTTCGGGGCACTTATAGGTATCCTGCTAATTTCTCCCTGAGATAAGATAAAGACAAACCGCTGCAGGATCGATGAGTCGGATCAATCGACCAGGGGCGTTATCTGAGTCTGTAAAGTCCCCCCACCCACCCCCCCAAAGTCATGCCACGTCTGAGATTACGCCTGTTGTTGGGCTGAGCAAACAGTCATCACCAGCATCATCCTCGTCCTGCTCACACTCAGCTGCAGCTGTCTACTCTGCCGCGTAGTGTGGGCTGACCGAAAAAGTTCCCGAAGTTGCCTTTCCTCGTTCGCTGGCTTTCATTTTTTCTTTTTCTTGCGGCCTTGACTCCTCCAGCTCGGCTCACAACCCTCCGCAACTGTCCGCCGCAGCATGCGGGACTGACGTCTGAGGAATGGCATCGGCTGTATTTGAAGGGACGTCGCTGGTCAACATGTTTGTCCGGGACTGCTGGGTCAACGGGATCCGGAGACTTATCATCAGTCAGCGCGGGGAGGAAGAGGAGTTTTTCGAGATAAGGACTGAGTGGTCAGACAGGAACATTTTATACTTGCATCGGAGTTATTCCGATCTGGGGCGGCTGTTTAAGAGACTGCTGGAATCCTTTCCTGAGGACAGAAGAGACCTCTCTAAATCTCCACTGATAGAAGGTTAGTGTGATGGGACAGGCAGACACTTAAAACAGGAAATGATGACAGAGCTGTTAGGCCTATTATTAACCCGGCTGACAGGGTAGTCTGCATTTAAGAGGTCAATTTCATCTTATTCCAGGGGCGTAGCTTTAGATTAAAAGGACATGTGCACAGGAGGGCATTTGGGGTTCCTCTTTACTTTTCAGCTGCACTTATCTGTGTAAATATGGCTAAAATAATCTGAATATTCACAGATTTTTATTTTATTTTGCTAAAATGAACCAAAATACTCAACAAATTCACTTTAGGGCAATTAGATAAAAGCAAATTGTTAGATTTAAAAATATTAATAATTAGTTTTTTTTTAAATCATTGCAAAATGAGAAGTTTTTCTATGTGCTGTAACTTAAATGTACATATAATATTTTGGCCTAATCTTTTGGGTCTTGAAAATATGTCCAGATGCTGACAGACAGCAGCTGCGTGTCCAGTGTGATCCCCTGAAAATCCATATTCCAGTTTGCATTTTTCCTTCAGCTAATACAGCTGCTGTTTGGTGCATTTATATGGATTACAGGCAGACCCTGTCACCAGAACAGCTGTGTGAGGACAAAGTTCACATCATTTGATATTCTTTACAGGTTTAGTCCATTATCCTTGTGTTTTGTGTGTCAGAATCATCTGCTGTATTTATCAGTGTATAAGGAAGCCAGATAAGAAAACAAGACAGTCAACATAATCAATTAGGTTTCAGGGTTCACTGAGCTATTAGCTAATATTTACATGAGTTTGTTTGGACAGGTTAATAATGAACAAAATCCACTTTTGGATGACACGGTAGCAGACCTGTTACATAGCTTGTGGACCACAGGGGTTAATAGCTTGTCCCTACTTCTTGTCTACATTCAGGACATATTATATATGAGGTCTATACTACTTTTATGTCTTTACTTAGGTTTTCATCAAGAAAATACTACAGATAGCCATATGGAAATCTGTTCTTTACATTATAAGCCTGTTTAAGTAAAGGAAAACGTTCTGGGCTGGTGGGCCAACTCTTTTATGAGAATCTGGAATAAGAAGAGAAAACATTTAAAAGACAATGACTTGATTATTTCTATGCTTCACCCGTTGAAGAAAAACATACAGAAGGAACATGTATTTAAATGTAATGATTAGCAGCTTCTTCAAATCTGAAACTGATACATGATATTTCTTATATATCCTCAAGTTTTGCATCTTGCATAAATGCCAAATACAGTAGCAGACAGATTCCTTATCACAAGTCTAAATTTAAGTTTGTTTTAATTTTTTCTAACTAAAACTTCCTAAATTTTTATGTTTGATATAAGGTTTAGACTTTGATTCATTAGATTTTTTAACCACCATAAATTTTCCCAATAAGCAGCTGTGGTCTCATTTAATATTTAGCTAATCTGAAACAAACTTTTGAAACTACACTGAATAGAATATCTCTATCAGGGAAGTTTCAGTTGACCGGTTTGGCGCTGTTTATTACAGTCATGTAATGGTTAGTGGTCTTTAGCCACACATAAAAGTTTGTGGAAGAGTATACAAACAGAAGCATCCATCTTCTCGTGAAAAATTGCACCATTTGCCCTTTTTTGAAAAAGGATACTTCAGAGGTGGAAAAACTTTCTCTTTTCCCTCTTTATTTTCTTTCTTTCTTTTTTTAAACAAAACTTAATTTAAAGAAGTTTCAATAAAATATTTTCAATGCCAGAGTCTCAATTTATGCCCCTTTTCCACTGTCACCCTACTAAGTCTAACATCATTTCAGCTGACACCACACTACCTGGTTTTGATTCTTTCTGTTACAGTTTAGGCCCCCTCAGTGGCGGGGTAGCTGCAGCAAGGCGACTCTTAATTATCATGAAGAAATTTGTCAGCAAAACACACAGTACAGGAGGACGTCCTGCTGCTCGGTCTACGGCTTGTAATCAGGTTGTACCACGTTGATGGTTTTTGTTATCCACGGTAGCAGCTGGGATTTAAAGATGGCGGGGTTGGGAGTCGCACTCATGACGTCTGTGACGTCAAAGTCTTACTAGTACTGACCTGCTAACTGTTCACGTCACATCTTCAGCTGGACTCTGCCCCATCGGAGCCCCAACAGAGTAGGAAAAACAGAGCAATGCAATGCTGTTGTGTAAAAGCTGAGCATTTTGGTGCAAAAACTGAGAACAAGACAGGATTATCTGTAGCAGCACCACAACACAGCTTCTCGCGGACCAAGCTATGGTTGTTGTGTTTGGTGCGCGTTCGTCACACTGACGTCACAACTGCCAGTTGTGCGGTTATGGCGTCTCCACGTAGTGAAGACGGTGGAGGTTTCGGACCTCTCCACCTTTGGACCTGGTTTCAGAAATTGGTTTCCTGGAGGCTAATCCCCGGCTTTGTGGGGATGATAGAGCGGATTTCTAAAAAACTTTGCGGTTTTACTGCAATCCGGCGTCGTGTGGAATGCCCCTAAAAATGTGTCTACTTGGCCTGGGAAAACCCTAATAGAAACAAGAGGAGTGTGTTTGGCTGGCTATACTGTAGGTGTTAGTGGAAAAGGACCATTAGTTTGAAGCACAGTGCGGAGGCTCGGAACAAAAAGACAACCAGGACAAAAGTTGAAATGAACACAAAAGATCCAAATTAGCCATTGGTAAACAGTAATAGTTTATACTTCACAGCTAAAGTAAACTGAGTTCTACTTTTTGATGTGGTTGGCATAGCCTTTGGCAGAGCCCCCAGTTTACTCTGTTTATGACCCCCCCCAGTTTCCTCGGTACTTCTCTTTTGTCTCTACACAAGTGTTTTGGAAAAATCCTCTATAGTGGCAACTGTAAAGCTTCCCTTCCTACACAGCTACTGAAATAGCTGACAGAATTGTTGACAGCTCTTACATTGCCTCTTCCAATGTAGTATGTCGTGTATTTTTAGGAAGAGACATTTCAGATCACATGACTGACTTTTCACTTCTTTATTCTGTCTGTCAAGCTTCTACGCGGCAAAATAGTAAATGGAGCCGTGATACAGAGGCTGTCTGAACCAGATACCAGGCTGGTTGAAACCTTTCACTCACAGATCATTAACCGCCGTGTTAATAACGTTGCTTTAATGGTTTTTTGTTAATTCCCCTCTGTCTCTTGAATTCTTTTTACTCGCATTCCCTCTGCTTGCCTTTCAGATTGAGAGTAGTGAGATAAAAAATATTGCTCCTTCTATCCAGTTTCTGGCTTAAGACATGTTTTCCTGTTACTGTGCAGCACCCAGGCAACAATGAAGGCGTGCAGAGCTTTTCAGACTGATGTCATGATGTGAAAGAGGGCAGAGGATGACTGTGAGAGATGTGAGCCTACCATATTTAGTCCCACTGGTCTGCGAAGGCCTCATAGCACTTACCTTCCATGTGACACGAACACAAAGGAACGTGGTTGCTCATGATCCATGTGAGCAAGATATCATCAAGGAGTGTAGGCGTGGACCAAAATCAACCTTTCCTAATTCACGACTCATTTAAACTTAATTTTAGCTGTGTACATGAGTGGCCTAAAGTTTTCTTTATGTTTTTAACTTTTTTAGAGAAGTGTGGGATTGTTTAAAAAGTTATCTTCTATTAGAGCAGATGAATTTAGATTAGACTTTTAGAAAACAATATTGTTTTTCCATAATGCACCCCTTATAATGCATATAAATTCATTTACAGTACGCATTTCATTGAATTTGGACAAGTAAGTAACTTGGCAGGCAGTAAATGAAGTTCACTATGTTGTATTGTAAAGTAGCATATGATTTAACACACTTTAAAATTGAATTCTGCCTAGAATGTCATTGACAAGAGTCCATTTATTTTATTAAACCAGCTCATTTAAAAGCATACACCACAGTTTTATTAGAGGATTTCACATATCTATGTGTTAAAGTAGTTAAGTATAACAGAAAAGACAGAGGGAAACAGATGTGTTCACAGGCAAACATTCACTCTTATATCTCTAAAGGTCACAAATTAATTTTCCCCTCCAGTGAAAATACAGAATTTTTTCCTATGTCATCAACAATTATTTGTGTCTTCTATATGTAAAATGGTAGCCTGGGTTTCATTTGTAGGCTAACAAAGCAAATGTTCCAAAACTGATGGTCAGCTAGGACAAGATGGGACTTGTCCTAGCTGACTATATGGGAAAAAAAATCTGACATTACTAGCACAGCATGCCCGTGTCTGTTAAATAAATAAATCAAGTAAAAACATTAAGAGCGACTGATCATATTTGAGGGTGAGCTGTTTGTGCTGTGTGACAGACAAAGAAGGAAGTGTATCAGACAAACGTTTAAAATTGAGTTACATCAAAGCCATATGAGATATAAAAGCATCCATTTCACAAAGTTTTTATTTGTAGGTGTGCTAAATACACCAACAACCAGTTGTTATTAGAACTTTTATAATGAGCGGCAATCCTTAAAGAAAGTAATTTTCTTCTGTGTTCCACAAGAAATAATTATCTGTATCTTTTTTACTTGAGGAAATGTAAACAAATAGAAGAAAAGTAAAATATACACAGGCTCTTTGAACTGCTTCTCTTTCAGGTGAGATTGCTCCTGCGTTTATGTTTTTTGGGTAAACCAACCAATGCATTATGTGTCATGTCTTCCAGGAGAGACTTAGAAACTCTCCGTTGTCATTTTATTATTGATGCTGTCTTCTGCTTGTTGACTAAGACAGCTACAAATAACATGCTGACCAAACTGCAGGCAGTTTGTGGTTGAATGTGTTAATGCTGCTAACTGAAGCTTATCAGATCTTTGCAGCAAACTGGAGATGTGTGTTACAACATCTGATGATTGTATTAGATAATACATTTGAGGAAGATGGACACCATTGAGCTCATGTTGTCTGATATAGTAGATGAAATACATCGTCAATACAGCATCACATAGGCCTACTATTACAGACCAATCTGATGGCTACCTTGTAATTACTGGCGTTACTGGTATTATTGAATGTTTTCCCCCTGCAGTCCTGACAAGATAAACTTAGTCAACTTGTTTTTCTGTGAACATGTAATCAAAAGTAACAGCTGTAGTTACAGTAAATGCTTTTTTGGTTAATAGTTTCGCTGATAAAATGCTCAAAGAGTAGCCAAACTGACTAAGCAGTCTTAAAAATGTGGCATAATCAGTTGTAACACAAGAACAGGATGCCAAGAAGTTCATTCCGGACATAGACACTTCAGCGGGAAAAGGGAGGAAATACTCAGGGATTGTCGATAGATGCTTACTGTATGAAAACAGAAAATCTTTTTTTCTTTTTTTACACAGATGTTGACATGCCTTGTTTTTTGTTCTCTGTTTCTTCCTTTGCCTGTGCCTTGTTTTGCTGATTTTTCATTGGAGTGGAAGTGCTGCAGGAGTGTTACAGGGAGTCTTACAGCATGAATTTATTCATTTTATTGTGAAATATGTCATAAAATCAGTGTTGCTGCACACAAACTATTCTTAAGTCCTGCTTCAGTCCCCTTATTCAGGAGTTCAAAAATTGTTTATGCTTTACATTTAGTTGCATAAGATTATCTAGTTAAAATCAGTATGTGACATGGGAAAAGGCATGCCTGTTTGTGTCTAACAATCTAACTTAAGATGTATGCAATATTTTCAGAGTGGTCAACTTGATAAGTCTTGCGCAATGAGCACTAGTATGCTGCAAAAAAGTAAATTTTAAACAAAAATGTGCGAGTATTCTGAATAAAAATACTCAATACCATTTACATGTTGATGTTTAAGGCCCAGTTTGGGAAAACGTCTTACAGGAATAATGTGTCTGTACCCAATAAATAATATGAACTTGTTTTGATTTGATTCAGAGCATTAGTACTTTCCATGGCAGTAAATAAACTTTGATCATCTGTCTCCAAATGTCACTACAGACAGACTGGATGGGTTTTAATTTCTCTCCAGCAAACTTATCATTTAGGCATTCCCCTTAGTTTAAGTCATTAACAGTTAGGTAGTATAAACATCAGACTTATATAATTACGTTTACAGACAATATATGAAAATGGGTCTTAAGGTCGACAATGTAAGTTAAACAAAAGCAGAGGAACAGCTAAGAAAGGTGCTTCAGAGTCGGCGAGTGCATCAAATACATAATGATGTTTTAACTGCCTAATCACTCCCCACATCCCCTCGAGCATGATGTCATCACTATGAGCCATTATAAATGGATGAGGCTGGAAGTGTTCATCGTGTTGCTGTAGGCTCTCTTACTCAGTACTTCCATGTAACAGAAAGCTACTGTGCCTGTGTGAGTCTGTGTTTACACACAAGACAAAGTCATCAGTGACGCAGCAGTCTTCACCGTTATTCATCACGTCGCGTCCCTTTGTCAGCCTGGCAGTAAATGATACTGTGCTGGCTGCTCGCTCGCAGCCCTGTATCGCTAAACATAATTATTTTAGAGTCCATCACCTCTTAAATTGTGTTCTATCTTTTTTGCAGGATAAGCATCATTGCAGACAACCTCTGTTATTACTTTCGCCTTTTATTACTCATGTTAAACAAATGGTAGCAATTACACAGCAATTTTGCAGCAGCGTGCACCACTCCATAAAGACAATGAAATCAGGGCTGTTTCTTTTTCCTTCCATCTAGACGTTGTTATCTTGTGGCATTGTTAACAGAAAGGTTAATGTAATAACAATTGCATCAGCTTCTCTCTTGTATTTGAAGTGACCTTTCTTAAAAAAAAGTAAATAAATACAATCAGACCTGTCTGGCTTGTGTCCTGACTTAACAGACAGATAGCGCTCTGATAACAGTAAAGATCTTATTGACTGTGCTGAAGTTTTATCAATAGAAATAAATAATTGCATTTGGGATTTTAATTCTTGGCAAATTTCTCTATACATCAAAACCTGTTGTTGAGTTGATTAGATGTTTTCAGTGGATACAAATTGGCGCTGGAGTTGAACCAATAATAGATGCAATAGTTACAGTATAATGATGCTTTGGAAAATATTCAGTCATTATGATACCATGACTTACAGTCTGTAGCTGGACAAGTGGAGAAGTGCGGCTGTGCTAAAGCACGTAGATGACTTAAGCAAAGGGCAACTTGCTTCCTGCAATAATACCAGATTGCTGATCATGAGATTGTTAATTGATTACTACTTAGTATTGCTAACATTATTTTCAAAGCATGAAATAGTAAAGCTGAGACTGAGAGGGATGTGTCTTGCTTGTATTCAGTAAATGTTTTTTTTTTTAACCTTGTATATTAATGCATCCCTCCTTTTGCACACCAGAAAACGTGTCGCTGTCAAATGTATAAAGTACATGCAAAGCAATATGAGGTGGGCCAAACAAGTGTACAATTAGATCTGAATAAACACAGGGCAATAAAGACAAGATCAATAGAAGGAGGGATCAATTTAATGAATAAAAGAAAGTCTAAATAGATCAAATCACATTTTAATTTAGCAGGAAATTTCAGTTGAAGCTTAGATGTTTTCATTCATTCACAATCTATTCATATTGTTGAGGTATATAAATACATTTACCCAATCTTAAGAGTAATTGATAGGATGGTTGTTTATTTTGTTGTATATGTGCTCCAAATAAGAAAAAAAAGAAAAAAAAGGAAAATACTCTCTAATTTATATCTCCAGAAGTCACTAAACTGTATGTACCATAAATGACTCATGTATGTAGGTTTATTCTTTTTATATATGTGTGCGTGCGTGTGTGTGTGTGTGTGTGGGTATTTATTATTCATTCATTTATTTATTGCAGGGCTGGTAAAAATCAAAGAGGCACACGATATTGAGGAGAAGCTGAACGAGGTGGAGAGATTGTTGAAGAATGCCATCAACATGCCATGCAAGGTCAGTATACTATTTACTACTAACTACTTTCTGCTGGTGCCATAAGAATGAGCAACAGAAAACAGTAAAAAATGCTAAATGCTTGCTTATAAATATTTCACATCAATATTATCACATCAATATTATCCTACCTTCCATCTGCCATTTTTAAAAATAAAAATAATAAAAGAGTTTTGTTTTTGTACACCTGACAGTAAAAACTAAATGTACACAAATATCAGAAACTTTATAAATAAGAAGGATAAGGTGGTTTTGGGGTGGATTTATCTGTAAAAGCACCAACATGATTAATAACTTTGTTGTTTATGCATTAATGCACTAGAAAAAATGTACATGCTAATTTAACAGATCAGTCTGTTTGCATGAACGTCTTCAATTTGACTAACTAAATGAAACTCCCTGATATATTTGATAAATATTGGTAGTATCTTATTTATTTATTTTTTTACAATGGTCAGGCAACCCCTCAAAATTATCTTGGGACCCCCAAATTTGAGAAAGGCTGGTATAAAACAAAAAGCCTTCTGTTTTTAATAAGTTGCTATAGCTAGCTAGCTGTAGCAATTTGAATCTGTCATGTGTCTTGCTACAGACATCCAAAAGTAAGTCACATATGTAAATTTTCAACTTTGCTAGTTGGTTAAAAAGAAGTTTACTAACTGGCTTTAAATTCTTGTTCATTTGAAGAAATACGTTGGTGTTTATCACTATGTAATAGATGTGTTTTGTAGAAAAGCACAAACCTAAAAAAAAGAAAACCTGATAAATGGAATAATTGCATGAAACAGGGAATAAATGGTTTTACAGTAGGTTTGCATTTCCCTAACAGCTAATAATGCATTCAGAAATGTCGCTCTATAGTATTCTAGGTCAGAGGTGATGTTGACTTTCTTCGAGCGCTCGCCGCTGGACCAAGTGCTGCGGAATGACAAAGTCCACAGAATCCAGCCATGTTTTCAGAGTCCGATCAAGATATCAGGTACTTAATCTTGTGTAACGTCAAGATGGATCTTTTGCTGTCTTTCCTGAGGACATGAAAACACAACGAGTGGCATAACATTGCTCTCTGTAACTTGTAGAAATCATGCGGTCGAATGGATTTTGTCTGGCCAACACGGAAACCATAGTGTTCGATCACAGTATCCCTGAAGAAAAGGAGAGGCCTTCATCAACAGATTCTGTAGAGCATACGTGAGTATAGAGAAAACTTGCCCATAATTTCATCCACTCTTTGTTCAGCCATGATTATAAATGTCTTTTAATTACATTACTATGTGAACATGAAGAAAAAATGTAAACAAAACAAATTGATTTAGTCTAAAAGTAAATGTAAAAGTAAAGGTTGCTTCAGAATGAGTCCATTAATATCAAATCAAATCAGATTTTATTTACAAAGCACCTTTCATGGCAGGGCAACTCAAAGAGCTTTACATATTAAAAACTCTTTATGCATACAAGAGAATTGAAACATACCCAATCACACACACACACAGATGAAAAAGTTACACCCCAGTCTTCACAAATATAATTTTTAGTCCCTAGAGACTGTCTCTCTTTGGAAAAAGGTTAAAAAAAACAGTAAAATAAGTAGAAACATAATATAAAGCTCACTACAACCTAAATTAAGAGCCTGTTTTCCCACAAAATGTAGGATTTCCTTGTTTGCTTTAGACTTGTTGAGTGAAGAGGTCCTTAAACGTGACCCCCCACTCCGCTTCGCTCAGCACAGGAAATGTGTCTGTACACCTCTTCCTTCCCTGGGTGTGTGTAGGAAGCAAAAGAGGAACACATTCCTCTCGGTGCTTTTCACAAAACAACATGCTGCGTCACTCCCAAATGACTCGAGTGTTTTGCCGCTTCGGTGCTCGTCTCTGCAGGTTGACACATGAACTTTATATTCTGAAGAAAAACTGCACAAGTCCATCCCGTCCCGTCCCTTGGATAATGTGTTCCATGTTTTCCCAGGTATGAAGATGGAACAGAGTTCTTACCGATGGAAGCAGGTGTGTGTGATGAGGAAACAGAAGCATATGTCACCAACCTGTCCTACTACCATTTGGTCCCATTTGAAACAGACATCCTGGAATGAAGACTGATGGATGGAAACCTTTTTAATGGAACCAAACTATGCAACGCTGCACATGGGGTCTCCCTCTGAATGCTGCAGCTGCTTATTGTAGCAGCTTATAAAGTTGCTTAAAGTTTATATTAAAAAAAAAAACAGTATGCACCAAAACTCCAGATTGCACAAGCAGCTCCACTTTATGTGACATTACCAGTGTGCCTCATCCAGAGCCTTACTTGAACAATGATTTTAAGTGGTGTAACTTTTAAACATTTCGCCTCGCCACTAACGGAACTAATCAGTGTCTTTGGCTTGGAGTATGTTTGGGACTGATGGATCAGAAATCAAATCTAACTTATTGGACCATTCAGTGTTTCTTTATGTGATCGACCAGCAATCTTTTTGTCTGACTGAACCGTTTTATCTGTTTTATTTACTCGCTCATCGCCCGCTCCTTGAAGGCATTGGCCAGATTTGCTGGAGGGATTTGTGATGCATCTGTCTCCTCGTTTGAACTTTGTAAAGTGTTACCACCCAGTGTTACCGCTGCGGTGTTTGAGTAAAAGAAAGATTAAAAAATATATTTCTATTGCTCTGATTCACATCGGATTCTTGGACATAAAACTCCAACGGCCACGTGAAACTGGATTGCATTTGTTCTGACGGCAGAGTGGAGGAATACAGCTGCCACTAAACAACAGAAAAGATGTTCTTCCCTGTTGCAAACAGCTCCTGGAAGCTGATGGTGCACTGAGCAAGACTTATGAAGATTTTATGCAACAAGCTCGTGTTTGTTAGCATTAGCAGGAGATTGATTTTCATGGTGCTTTTGTTCCATTTAGTTTTTGGACTGCCATCAAGAAAAAAAAAGGAAAAAACACAAACAGTTTTTGTCATTCTGTTTCCAAAGTGAGAACATATTGCTGCCAAGAATGTTTTGTTGTTGGTTTTTTTAGGATGTTTTGTCTTAATGATAAAATAGAATGTAATTATGTAGTACATGTAGCGGGTAATGTTTGTCTATTATAAATGACTTCCGAAGCAGATCATTTGATATATTATGGAAAACTAAATCATGTCAGTGCTTTTGCTGCCATCTGATGAATGACTAAATGGGGCAAAGAGAGCTTTGTTTATTTACTCTGCTGAGGTCATCTCTGTCTCGTTCTGTAAGATGACATGAGTGGGTTCAGTGAGGGAGTCGGCTGCTTAGCCTGCGATGGCAGAACAAGTCCTTCCTTTATCTTAAGAAGACAAACAACTTGGCTTTACGGCAACCTCCTATAGGAGAGGTTGTGTGAAAAAAGCAAATGCTTGATTAAAATTCATGCCTCAAATTGTATGCAGGACACTTTCATTCCTGTAACATTGCCTGTGTAAATCAGTGGAGCATTACATATGTTTTGTATGCAACTAAAAGGCTGTAAATGTATATTTGTGTAGGGTTAACTAATTGTTCTGGAAGTTTTGTGACCACAGGAGCCTTACAATGTAGGCGAACAGCTTGAGTCCAGGTTTTTGCCCCTCTCAATACAAAAAGCATTGAACCCTCACAGACTTGGTACATGAGCCTTCAGCATGTCCTCCGCATGGGTCTATTTAGTAACACAGTCATGATCTTTACTCGCCCCGTGAGAAAGTACAGCTCTTTCACAGGGTACGACAACTATTTCACGCTGTTCCTTTTTTGTTTTCATCATAAATGTTTTCTAATAAATAGATGTTTTGTTGGAAACAGCACACTTAAAGCCAACTATTGATTTAGTAAGAAGATACTGGAATGTTTTATTTTATGGTTTTGGTATCAGTGAATGGTTTGAAATTCTTAAAAGGCCTAATGAGTTATTATTTAAAAAAAAAAAATCCAAGAGCTTAAGATGAGATAAGATTTTATTTTTGCAGGTTTATGGTCCCATTTTGGAATATTTTGCCGCAGTCTCTGTAGAGTTTTGACTGAAATCATGGTACTAAACCTGCTGACTGCAGTGGGGGGAATGAGTAACAGACAGCTGGTCAGTTTCAATGGAATTTTGAAACTTGTCAAAATCTTCATTACGCCAGCTCAGAAAAACATGACCTGAAAATTAAAGCTAACCATTCCATACCCTGTGATCATTGTATGTTTACATGCTCGTGTCGTAGGATGATCCTTTGCTGTGTAAATTTGTCAAAATGTAGTTTTCCTTAATGATGAACTTTGAAAACGATGTATGTTAACATGTTTGATAACTATGGAGCTATTCAGTATTAAATACAAATGATTCTTCTGAATGCGCTCTCAAAATAAATTAATGTTTTCAATAAATGCTATTTATACAATTGTTATTCATGATTGTTACAGATGGGATGTCAGCAGTTGTGATTAAATAAAAACAACAACAATATAAGTTCTGTGCTTAAAAAAAAGTACAAATTAGTAAAAATAGTAATAAATAATAAATAGTGCAGATGGTAGTAAAAAGTTGTTTAAAGAACTGCAGTCATTTACATAAGAAATGAATATATAATGAACAAATGAACATATAATGACAATAATAGGACGAAAGTAATATTTTGATTGCATTATTCAACTTATAACTGAATGTTAGATGTTTTATCATTGTCATATTCAGTGGCGGATACCACGAAGGACTTGGGTCTGTTGTCCTCTGTCTTAGAGGGACACCTAGTGGTTGATGCTGGTAGCCATAATTAGTATTTTTAATCATTTAAAACTACAGACAGCATGGAAATACATCTTTTTGGATTAAACTAGGGAAAAAAATTAGTATGGATTCAACATTGTTATGTTGATTTAACATTGTTCTTTTTTTTATAAACTGTTATTGTATTTAACTTAAAAAATATGTTAGACTACTATTTTACTTTATATTACAACAAATAAGCTGTAGTACTTTTCATTTTGTCATTGCATTGCATTGCAGTGTTTAACCAAAGTTGTATAGGAAGACATGAACAAAATGAATGAGAGCACCTCTAGTCAACATTACCTGAACTCTTAAACAAACTTTATTTGAGTACTCTTTAGACATTTTGAAGGGCAATTCAAGGATTTTGGGTTTTGCAGCCTCTTGTTATGTTCTCTATCAAGATTACCCTATACTGCTTCAGTAATGTTGAGGTCCAGGCTCTCATCGCTCTACACCTCTAAGCCCTGATATTCTGTCCAGTCTGTGTGCACCTTGGCATACCTCAACCTTTTGTCCTTGTGTTGCTTTCCTAATAATGGCTTATTAACCTTCTTGTATCTCAAAAAACAAAAACATAAATAGAAATTGGGGAGCAAAATAATCTCCAAATGAAGTAAATATCTATGATGACCATCAGAAATCCTGGGGAACTATCACCAAAGACCCCTTTAAAGATTAGCCTACTTTATTCATAATAAACAAGCCAAAAAAAGCCAAAACAAAACAGAAACTAACGAATTAAGCAAATAAATGAATGAATAAATATGTATATATGAATAAATAGATAAATGAATAAACGGTATTAATGTTTTTAATTAACCTTAACATTTCATCAGTGCTTTTAATTACTTTTATGATACAGAAATAATGAATACGTTTATTAACTAAATATGCAATCATTTTGAAATGTCTTCATTTACTTAAATTAATCTATTTATTTGCATAAACATCAATAGATCACACATATTACCAACATATGATGCTGCCGTCAGGAGGCTGCGTAACGGCACGCATGCGCACAGAGCAGATTAACCTGCTCAATTTCCTGCTTGCTGTTTCCACTCGAAGCGATGGCAGAAGTGAAAGCTTCACTGATTTGCGGAGGTACGTTCACGTTTTATTTCACGTACAATTCATACTTGACCACATATGCAATAACAGCTTGTCTTCAAAACGACGCGTAAAACTGCTGTTGTTGAAATTTGGACGCTATCGGAAGCACAGTTAGCTGGTGCTGCAGCTTTAGCTGGTGATGCTTCAGTCATGAGGTCTCAGACTGGAGGAGAGAATACATGCTGTGACACTTTGGTTGACACTAATAAACACTTACACCTATACTTCTGTTTCTTTTGACCATGGCAGCTATAGCGGCTTTCCTAAGTTCAACGGTGCTTGCTTTTGTTGAAGACCTAGATGACTCGTAAGTGATTCATTCATGTATACTCCTTAATTCTGCTTCCTGCTACTGTTTCATAAAACATGCTCATTTAATGCAACTTCCGTGAGTAAGAATCTACATTTTCTGGATTCAAAGTGTCTCGGAGCCTATTACTTCTTGTATTTAGACTAACCTAAACTCTCTAAATTATGCAGGTATTGTGTGATACAGAGCAACAAAATCTAAAGACGTAGTTTACATTCTCAAAGAGCCACATGTTTCTATAAAAAGTGTATATGTTGTGTATGCCTGCTTATGGCAGATCCTAAATATTTGTTTGATTATGTTGTGTGCTGCAGTTCTACTGATAATTGGGTTTTATTTCCATGTTGCATGTAGTATTAGATTTTTTGTGTTTAACAAGTGGATAATGTCTATCAAGTAATTTATGATGTGTTTGGAAAAGATTTGTTTAATCTAAATCACCACTGCTTATGCTTCCTTTTATCTTTTTGATAGATTTAAAGATACCAGAGTAAATGACGTCTGGCTAGTTGATGTGAGTGACATCACACACACACACACACACACACACACAGACACACACAAAGACACACACACACACGCACACACACACACAAACACAAACTAATCTAGGTCCATTGAGCAATGGTTTACATTGCATCTAGCACACCGCTGTCTGGATCATCCCTTGCGGAAGTGGGAGCAGTCGGGTTGGGATTTAATGAGGGAGGGGATGTGCTGCCTGTCCTCTTGTGTTTGTGATTAGTGAATTAGAAGTCATGCATGCCAGGCCAAGCCAGGGGGCTTGCAGAGATTTATATCAGAGTTTACATCTAGGCTCATTAAAAGGAAAGTTGCTTTATCTGCTAGTTCCGGATGCAGGAGTGAGGTGTAAAATCAGAAAGTTTTATGTATTGATATTACTATTTCTCACGCAAAACCAGCTCTGAATTTTTCACAATCTAGAATCAACAAATTCACTTGCAAATGCATTTAGCTCACATTACAGAAAGAGACGGGAATCTTTGATGTATTCTAAGTTAAAACTTGCTGAGAGTGTAATTTTATATATTTTTTTCTTCAAAGTTTCACTCATAAATATTTTACTGATGCTTTAATTTTTTAAATGGTAGATCAGTTAATTAAGTTGTTTTTCACACACTTGCTTTTTTCTTTTTTTCTTTTTTCTTCTTATTACACAAGTTTAGACTCCCAAAAGCATCCATGTTTTTAGATAAACCACAAACAGTGAAAATGAACGTCTAGATGACAATTGATCATGAGATAGATGTGTGTGAAACAGTTAACGCAATGCTTATTGAGAAGTCCTGGGCAAAGGGAGTGTGACTAAAGGATTTTGTAGATCAGCGGCTTATTTGTGACTTTGTTTCGCAGTGAGTTGAAATCTCTTCTGAGTGACTGGGCTCTCCATTGTCCATGTGATTTATGCCGAAATATACCACACGCAGGACTGTTGTGTTTGCAGCTAATTCTCTTAAAAATAAGAGGCCATGCACAGTAAAACCGGACATAAAATAAGACTCAAGTGTTCCTTTTTCAAATTGAATTATTTGCAGAGCTGTGTCACATTTCCTGAATACAATTTCGCTCTCTTATTATGGTTCGTTAATGTGCGCAAATATAGACTTAGTATTTATGAAGATCCATTTATACAGTATAAATTACATTTGTAACATTTGTAAAAAATCTTTCTGAAGGTATGGGGGCTTTTATTTTCATGTGGAAGTGCGCCATGATCATTTACATTAGCTACGGTGACATTCACTGTCTCCGGTAAAAAAGTTTTGTTTAGTTTCTCAGACAAGGGATGCTGCTGGACGGCGATGACTCCAGTGTTCTAAGCAATTTCTGATAAAATAATGAGAAATGCCGGGCACACATCCTGCATGCACCCTGCATGGATTTTGGAATAAGCCTCATTCAGGTCTGTTTTTGCAGAAAACACTGAGTATACAAAAATAAATAAAACTCTGCCAAACAGCACAGACAAACTCTAAAGGAGGATTACGTCCCTTTCTTTTTTTTACCAAACCTACAGAAGCTCATGAGCTGAAAAAGTTGTGCCATATATTGATCCAAGCAACAATGGATCCATGTAACTTTGGTTTTAAAATATTAAACATACAAAAGAAATAATTAGGATTCCAATGTACAAAAACAAACATTTTACTGAGCACCTATTTCACTTGGAATAACACTTGAAGGGCTTTTTTTTTGCACAGGAAAATTTCCCGCGTTTTGTAGGGAATGCATCATTTGTGGACATTTTTCCATTTTGTTACATTTTCAGCTCTCAGCAGGAAACGCACTGAAGGAAGGAAAGAATTTGAGGATGAGTCACTGAAATGTGTTTTCCAGCAGTTTAACATGGAACCACAAAGAAATAGTGGCAGTTAAAATGATTCTTCTGCTGACCGTATTGTCTAAATGAATATCCGTGCATTCTGAGCCATGATCATGTCTGTTTAGTTTATTGGAATAGTGCAAACAAAGCTCCAAGGACACAAAATGAGACAAAGTATACTGTCATTTACTGGAAATGGAGCGATAAATGGAACAACAGAATATTCACCCAGTTTGTGTGTTTTTGAAATGTAAAAATATCTGATCGCATGTGAAAGTGAGAATATTATTGTTTCCCTCTTGTGGTCTCTTCCAGTTCTATGCTCCGTGGTGTGGCTACTGTAAAAAACTAGAGCCAATATGGCACGAAGTGGGAGTGGAGCTGAAGACCTCCGGCTCACCGGTTCGGGTGGGAAAGATGGATGCCACTGCTAACTCAAGTGAGTAAATCATGAGGCAGTTAAATATCTTCCCTTGGAGCTTGTACATCTTCAGTGATATTTCATATATTTATATTTGTGCTTCTTCGTTGTTGACCGTGTTTACTTTAACATTTTGAATGTTGGTTACTATGACATTACCTAAGTATTGCCAGACTTTTATCAAATATATTTACAACTCCACTTGTATGGCAAAAACTCAGCTGGGGACAAGGGCAATAATCCTGCCTCTCAATGGCCCTCATGCAACAACATTTTCGTATTCTTGTCCTAACTTTCTCTTACTTCTTCTCCTACGATGAGCTCCTATGAGTGTGCTGCGTCAGATTCAAGAAACGCTCTAAGCGTCAGTAAATGTCCTTCGTAAACTTGATGCATTCCACCTATATGTAAGTGAGCGCGCCCTCACGAGGAATTTACAATTTGCATAATAAACGCCCCTATAACTGCATATTAGGCCAAACCTCCCATGCTTGTCAAAACGCGTTCATTCACAAAAATGGCATGGAGGTCAAATAAGAGTGATTTCAGAGATAGAGGTTCTGCTGACTGAGATCAAAAAGGGAAACCGGTCATTTTCAGCTCAGTCAGACCGAGGAAAAGTTAGTTTTAGGTTTGATATTCAACAGATATTCAGACACCCGTCTCCCGACCCAGTGTCACTTTGGTTGAAGACATAACGTGACCGTTGCAGCGAGCCTCTCAACCCCACGACAAAGCGGCACTAGTCGGGAGACTAATATTTTTTGAATATCAAACATAAAACTAAATTTACCTTGGCCTCAGTCAGTAGTGGAATTAAAGGACTGGCAAAAAAGCCGAACAGTGGGACAAAAGTGCTATAAATGCACTTGACATGTTATTCAAAACCATCAACTGACTTGTAGGCGTACTTTAAAAAAAAAAAAAAACAGGACGAAAAATATGTGAAAAACACAATTTATTATTCGAACTGCAGAGCTACAAGATATATGATAATATATTTTAAATTGGATTTTTAAATGCACAATTGCTCTTTGATCATGACAAATGCAATTCTTTAGCGAAAAACATAGATTTGGATGACAGCAGAGTAATTGCGCATGACTCTGCACCACTACGTCAAGTCTGGAGCATTCGTAGAATTCGTTCGTGCCTGAAGAAAGATTGGAAATACGAGAAAATTGGTGAATGCAGCATTTTGTCCTAAATTGCTCGTACGAGCCATTTAAGAATGAATCTGTTCGTACGAGTGCTTCTTGCATGAGGGCTAATGAATTTCTTTTTTCTCCAGACACATATTCTTCTATTTTTAAAGTTGTTTTTTTGCAGCTGTTATTGTTTATAAAAAGTCTTCTTTTCTTGTCTGTTAACACTCATGATTGTTTTCTGAAATGCAGGAATGGCATCAGAGTTTGGGGTTCGTGGTTACCCGACAATAAAACTGTGAGTGTTGTTTGCCCAGATGGTGCAGACCTGTTAAGACTTTATTTTTTGTATAAAATCCTCTCTGCTCTAATGAATCTGTTTATAATTAGAGGGCTCATAACGGTGTTGTCCGATACAGTAAATCTGCTAGGTGTAAGGTTTGACTTAAAAAAACTGTATCAGGAAGCATTGATGCAGTTTCACGTGTTTTGTGATTTGTACATGGCATCATTTTAAATGTTAAAATTAAAAAAATACTGTGGGTATGATTCTAGCAACTCCTCATCTGCATTTAAGTTGTGTCGCTATTAGTTTATTCTGTTGCCACTGTTGTGTTTTGTCCCACCAGGTTTAGCCTGTAGAGATGCCCCCACACATTAACTGTATTCAGAAGGGATTAAGGTGTTGTGTTTTCCTGAAGGCATAACTAACCAACAAACCCTGTTCACACATTTTAGACTTCAATTTAATTTTAGCTCATTAAATGCTTTTAATCAAACATTTCATGGTGAAGCATAATTCAAGATTTAGTGATTAAGTTTAAAATGTTCTTAGTTGTATTTACCTGCTTTGTCTTTTAAAGTTTAAAACTCTTACCACCATATGCAGCTGATTTTCTTTTTACTTTTTGCTACTTTCAGTTGAAAATCTCTGTAACTTGTATCAAATTATTTCTTGAACTGCATGTGACATATTTTACTTAAAATGGATGGGTTTAGCTAGCTAGCAGCTGGCGTTGACATGAGATAAATGAGCAGAGTCTCCTCCATGTATCTGAAATGCACCCATTTATCAGCGCAGTGTCATAATGGGCATCCCATTTAGTTTAATCAAGCCCATTTGAGAAACTGCCACAGGATCATGGCAGGGCTCATATCATTAAACCAAGCAAGTGATGAAACATCTACGGAAGAATATGAACTCCTTCCCTTGATGACAGAAAGACTTGATTTAGAGTTTGTTTCCCCAGAGTTCATTAAGCCCTGTGGGCTGATGCAACCTTAGCGGTCCGTAATGTATTCTGTTCCTTGTATATTGATGCCAACAGCTCCTTTGGCATGAACGCAATTAGGAATTTCCATTGAAAGTGCAGTGATCTAGAGGGTGTTTTACTTTGTAGTGAAAGAGATTTGTATGGAACATGTTGTAGAAGACATCAGACTTTTAATATGACAGACATCTGTAATGGCTACTATCAAATACAAAAACAGGACAAAAATATCTTTTACAACTTTGTTTTTCTGTAGCTGCAGTTTGGTATCAGAATTGGAAGGAAGAGTGATTAAAGGAGCTATACCTGATATTATTTTGACCTTTTTTAAGAAAAATGGTTTCTACACGGTATATTATTTGGTAAAAGGGGGAAGTCGGACTTACCCCTTTTAAGTCCGTAAAAATGAATGACTCATTGATTGCGCATATGTACGAGCCCAAAACATTTTAGTTAGCAATAGCGGCAAATTTTTTTATCTTTGGGGTGACTCTCTCTTTCTTCGCCAATGGGATTCCGCAACTTCCGGATTCCCTTGGGGAACGCTCTTACCGTCTGATAGGTATCCGGAAGTTACAGAAGTTAACCCCATTGGCAGAGAGAGCATCACACCAAAGCTAAAAATTTGCCGCTTTTGCTAACTTATATGGCCTGGACTCATGACTGTACATATGCGCAATCAGTGAGTCATTCATTTTTATGGACTTCCTCCTTTTACCACATAATATACCGTGTATAAACAATTTTTCTTAGAAAGATTAGAATAATATCAGGTGTAGCTCCTTTAAAGGGACTCTGACACAAAAGACTGAGAATTAAATACAGCTGAGGGGTTTTAAGTTTCTTACAAGCTGCTCAACCTCATCAGTAATCTTGTCAAAAAGGACATAAAGCTCTGCTTTTGTTAACAACACAAGTCAAAAGAGAATTAATGGATGTTTTCATGCTGATAGAGCAGACACAGCAACTTAAGGCTCATTTAGACCGGACAGCTGATACCAGAAAAGCATCAAGTTACCTGCTGATTCTTCATTCCTGCTGCAACATCAGAATCTGACCATATCACATTTGTCCCGCCTTGTATCAGTGTTCATACTAATGGTAACAAAGTGTGGGTTTGATTTCCTGGCGACCATCAGGGCACTTGTTAATACCTGCTGAGTGACATTAGAACGGCTCTGCATGGTGAAGTCGTGCTGCTGACCAGATCCACATCTTAATGTCTACTAGCAGCTGGATAAGGCACATGGCTTATGTCAAGCTGGTTCCACCAATGTCAATGTTTTTTTTTTTCTTCATCATTCTGGTTCAGCTTCATTTGTCCAAACAATCCCATTCCCAGTCTAATATGGCCTTTCTGTTCTTCCATCTTCTAAATGGTTTGGACCCTGGGGTGAACCCCCTCTTGGTTTGACTTGGGTAATGATCTTCTTCTTGGAGAGTGTCTTGTCTGGTGTGGAGTATTTTTTTCTTTTCACCACTGGAATGTGCCATGGATATTCAGACTATTTATATAGCTTTTTTCATCAGAATTCCTTTTGCTCTGTTTTTCTCTGAATGAACCAAGCTGTTGCTTTCCCTTCCAGTCTTCCTGCCCTCTCTGATTGATTTCTTTCATTGTTGTAGCTTGCAACAGACCACACATGCCAAACCTCGATTTAACTTTCCACCTCCTAGCTGCTCAGATCTGTTAATGAAGTAGATTAGTGTCAATCTAAAATGAAAGATATTTAAAGAATTGCAATTTACTGAATGGTTGTTTACAATTTAAACTATACTTAATGCCAACATAAACAGCTTACAATTAATTCACATTCACATTTATTTCTTATACATTTTATATTCAGTTTTGTTTGTGTCCATCCCTGTGAAACAACTTATTTTTACCCTTCTTCTGTATTTGTCTCGCCTCTTCAGGTTAAAGGGTGATCTTGCCTACAATTACAAGGGACCAAGGACAAAAGATGATATTGTAGAGTTTGCCAACAGGGTGGCAGGGTAAGTGATGGGGTTCAAAATAACATGAAAGTAAGATCTGTGCAGAAATTCTATCATTTCAAAGGAAGGACTTCAGGTCTAATGAAAGCTGTCCGAGCCAGCATATCGATGCAGGCCATATTTGTTTGGTAGGTCAACAGATTTTTGAATCTGATGCTCCAGTTTAAGCCCCTGTACCACCCCAGCCCGACTGATCCTCTCCTCCTTGAGGGGAAATCAAGCTTGTTCTGTGACGAATGTGTTGATCAAAAGCTCAGCCCCGTTTGAGGCTGCAAGTCCTCGAATCCCCACCGGGTGGAGGCATTGTTGCAGAAATCAGGACTATATGAGGGAATCCTGTTTGGAGCTGTGTTGATTTTTCCGTCTGATTACTCATCAAAGTGAGCTAATCTCTGTTGGTTTTTTACACTCAGGCCGGCTGTGCGGGCACTTCCCAGCAAGCAGATGTTTGAGCACATGTTGAAACGACATGATGTTCTTTTTGTGTACGTCGGCGGGGAGTCCCCGCTGAAGGTAAGCAACATTTGTGACACCCAGACACGAACCAAGATGCGCTTTTATTCCAAGAATAAACAGTGTCTATGAGCTTGTAGTGGCTCCACTCTTACGACGTTTTAATAAAAGCTCTTTTTTTAATAGAACACTTTTGTATTGCAGGAGAAGTACAATGATGTAGCATCTGAGCTCATTGTTTATACTTACTTCTTCTCGGCCTCTGAGGAAGCCTTACCAGAGGTAAGTCTTTAATTATGCATAGGTTGGTTTTAAGAAAAGTTTTATATTCATGCCAACAAATGTCATTGATACCCTTACAATTTTGTGTTCAGCTACTGCTTCCATCCTTGTGGTATTATTATTTCAAAGTGAATAATAGAAGGGCTTTCTTTTAGCATATTAACCTTCTAAAAGGCTCTGGTATGTTTCACAGCCTGCTGTACATCTTTAACTTGAGCATTTTCTGCTGTGTCCCATTGAGAACAACATAACCTGATATTTCCCAGGTGTTTACAGACTAACAGTGATTTATGGAGTTGGTGTAAAGTCATTTAATGAAAGTGAAAAATATCTTTTTTTTTTTACTCTGTTTGAACAGTCGGTGTCTTTCTCGGAGCTTCCCACTGTTGTAGTCTTTAAGGACGGAGGCTATTTTACCTACGATGGTGAGTCAAAAACACTGCGCTTTTAGTAGTGTGACTTTTCATTCCTGCTGTCCTTTTTTTTTTTTTTTTCCACACAACTCCCGAGCAGCTGGAATTGTGTTCCTCGAGTTCTACTCTTTCATCTTCTTCACCACACGGACTTATGGCAAGCCTGGCCCACCATAAAGTGCACAGGGCTCTGCCCACTATTATATGTGTGTGGTTAGGCCTGTGTTGTTGCGGCGGTTTGTCTCTGGGTGGACGTTCATTGCAGGCCTCTTTGCTGTGACTGGCATGAGTGGGCGTGCGAGACCACAGTTTTGGAAAAAGAAACTTGTGCGGAGCTTGTTTTGTATATGCAGTCAAAGCAAAGCCGAGAGCTGAATCACCGAGACGGCAATCACGTATGAGCAAATAATCACATTTGACAGGAGAAGTTTAGCTCGAGGTGAACCTGTTCTCAGCGCAGCAGCGTCAGCGCACCACGTTCCTCCATGATGTGTTGTATATTGATTCCAGCCTGAGCCTGAGCTGGGAGGCGGAAGTGGAAGGGAACAGCATCAAGGCATAGCGCCAACACGAAGGGGCCCCAGTAGTGGCTGTTTGGGAGGTTAGGTGCGCGGCACTTCACCCGTAGAACAAAAGCAATCTCAGCCTCCGTCTGCATATTCACCTCCGTCTGCTCCACCTCGCCGTTACAGAAAGCGGGCTTCCTGCTCCAGAACTGCAGCAGCAGAGGCTCGCCACAGTAGACGCTGACGACAAAAACTCCACATTCTGCAGAGTCTTCCAGGACCCTGATACAGAGGATGCGGCGGATCTCTACCATTGCCATGGTTGCAGTGTATTGAGTTTGTCAAAGATTGAAAAGAAGAGCAAGGTGAAAAAAAACCCCGTCTTGACTGTGTCCTTACTTTCTTCTCGCTTTAAGATTCATTGGAAACTGTAGATATAAAAAAGATCTGTTATTGAACACTGCGGCTCAAAAATATATGTTTGCACATTAAGCATTAAACGCATTTCACTTACAGCAAAGGCAGAGAAGGAGTCCCTTGGGTATCAAGAAAATGTTTTTGGCTGATTCTTTGTGTTGTTTTCGCCTCCTGCGGTCTTTAGCGTCTTGTTCCTGTTTGCTGTGTGGCTCCTTAAAACAACGAGCCCTCCTGAAATTCCACTGACTGGATGCGGGATGAGAGCGTAAATGAGCCCAGCAGCTTACGTGGTTTTCACTTTGCATGATAATCTGTCAGAAATGTTCTTTTATCAGAAGTTATTTGGCTGAGCTGCTGGACATTTTTGCATAGCCACAAGGACACGGCATGATGTCTGGCTCCGACGTTGATTCTAAAGTGCAGACATTTCACTGCATGACTTGTAATATTCTTTATTTTATGAGTTGCGTTGTTTTTATCTGCTGGCACTTTCCAGAAAATGCAGACAACTTTCATCATGTTCTTTCCCTGCCATTTGTGTTTTTAAGGAGTTTGCAAAGAGGCAGATTTCAAAATACTCTTTCTGCTGTCACCGTGCAGGGCTGCATTTTGAGAAGAAAACGGGTCCCGGTGTGCAGAGCCGCTCTGTCCAAACATGACATCCCCTTTGTTCTGTGAAGTGATGTTTGACATGTTGTTGTTCAGCTTTGATCGCTGAGGTCTGCATCACAAATGGTGGCATCCCTTTTGAAGAACAGCATTAAAATATAGTCCAGCACAGAGTCTTATACATATTTAATTACTCAAATCCTCAGTTTCCCAGTGCTGCACAGGTCTGCACCATTATTTTGCTTCAAGCTCCGGGTGGTTTTGATTTTTGTCTGCTTGTGTAGAAAGATACGGGGCTGACTTGTTAATGTGATGTGAAAACAGAAAAATATAATAAGGATGTTTGTTAGAGAACTCAGTATGTTGTTATCGCTGTCTTAATTTACTCTGCATAATCCTTAGAGGCGCACATAACATTTTGTGTTAATCTGCTTCAGCAGGAAATGGTTTGGCCTGAGCGCTCCTTTTAAGGAAATGTTCATAAAGCTGCCAGCCAGGAGGCAGAACTTCTTTGCATGTGTTTTTATTGAGAGCATTTAACTGAGAGACTGATTAACACTTCATGAAATGACATGTTGAAATTGGCCTTAAACAGGCGATAACACCATGGCCTCAAATATAAATAGGACACAAAAAGATAGTGTTAAGCAAAGTGATTAGTTATATTTGCATCAGTAGAAAGAAAATTTGATTCCATCTCAAGCAAAGCCACCATGTTGGAGCAGAAGGCTGTTGCAGCTACCGAACTTAAAATGTCTTCTAAATAAACCATCTAAACCAGAAACCCACTGCATGTCTTAGATGTATTCCTACTCCAATACATCTGAATCAGATTACTAAACTTCTTCATCAAATTTTTTGCAGCCTGTTAACAAGCATTCATTTCATTCAGGTGTGTCAAAGTAGGGATTCTTCTAAAACATGCAGGGCATTGAGTTTTGAGGAGCTGGATTGAGAAACATTGATATAATGACAGTAAATGTCTATTTTGTGATGAATTGTCAGTTAACATATATAAGCAATTATTTTTGATAAATTGAATGTAAGAGGAAGATTATTAAATATTTGACTAATGAGGATTTCTTTTAATTGGATTTAATTGGTAATTTCAGTAAAGTGCTTTGAGTTTTGTTGGGCTATGGCACTATAAAAATAACATTGAACTAAACAGAACATTTGAATTTCACTAAAGAATTATTATTTTTTTTGTTTTCCTGTAAACATAGTGGTTCTGCTCAGCCTCTTCTTGATTGTCTTAATGACATCTGGGGATGGATGGAACTGAAGTTCCTCCATTTTATTGATATTAAGACAGAGGTCATGCTTTCTTAAACCAGTATTACAAATTTAGTTGTGAAAATGGACCCCAGCCTAAAATCTGACTCACAAGTAAATGCTGTGTAGCTAAATCCTTCTTTGAGTTACAGTGACTGTCAAAAGTTTTGCTCCATTTGTCTAAATGCCACATGGAGACGGTTATCCATGCTTTTATAACCTCACGCCCAGATCATTGAAGCTCTGTTTTTTTTGGAATTAGTCAGACTTCCCTCTCATGTCTACAGCTTGTAAAAAAAACATTGCTGTACAAATACCGCTGAACCATAAATCGCACTCACATATACAAGGCTCATTATCCAGTTCCCACATCTGTAGCATCCTGGATTTTACAAAACCACCTGCTCAAGACATACTTCCTGTCGTCTTTGTTGTATGACAGTCCAGTCTTTTTTGAAAGTCCGGCCGTGATTCTGCCCTGTCTAAGCCTCAAAAAAGTTCATATTGGATCTGCTTTGTGTTTGATTCGCCGCAATCGCGTGTAATATCCGCTCTCTCACAGCTGGTGTGTCATGGTGGAGGCAGCGCAGAGAGGACAGAGTCACTGGGTGTTGGCACTCTCTCCTGCAAAACCAGGAGAGAGTGCAATTTACCCATCCTCCCAATTTACCCATTTATCAAACTTTACCCAGTGAGATGAATCAACACCTTGATAATAAGTTGAGGTAAGCTACATGTTTAAACATCATGTGACAGCTACGCTCAGCTGTGAAGTTGCGTCTTCAATCCTCATCAGACTGATGAAGTGAATAAAGACCGTTTTACTGAGTGGAGCCGCTCTAAATATTTTTAATGATCAGATCCAGATTAGGTGCGCACAGTAATAAAACCTACAAAGGATATTGAGCTCAGAGCTTTGAGCTCCACCAAAGCTGGTCTATAAACAAGATGAACGCTGCGACACATCAACAATGAGGGCAGATGCATTTCTGTGATGGACATGAAGATCTCGGCGTCTTCAGTAAAGTGCAGTCAGCAGAAAACCATTTCTGTCTGATTTTCAGCCGGGTGAAGCCACACATTTTCTGATACATGTTCTCTGCTGGTTGAACTGTGTGCACCTGCTTGTGTACGTGTGAGACGTCAGCCTGAAACTCCAGCTGTTTGCAGTAGGCCTACAGAAATCATGTAGGGAGAAAGAGGAGCTGTGGTGTAAATAAGATAAATATCTTCAGACTGTTTAGTTTTTACTACAAGGACAAAATAGAAACCAGCTCTAGAGGAAACTTCAGTGTTTTGGCCTCAGGTTGCATCATGTAGTTAGAAAGTGAAGCTGTTTATATCTATTTTGTGTCCTTATTAGAATATAGAGGAGTTCATATTTGGATGCCCTGTGCTAATGCCGTATGAACACTGAACAGAAGCTGGAATTTAAAAAGTTAAATCGCAAACGCAATTGCAATATTGTTCAGAAAAATTACATTTAGATATTTCTCCAATATTAGTCAGCCCTAGGTACAAGTGAACGAGAGCTCATATCTCCGGTTTTAACATAACATAACATAACTTCGTTGGCTCCCCGTTTATCTTCGAATCCATTTTAGGATTCTCATTCTTGTTTTTAAGCCTGGTCTTGTCCCTTCTTATTTGTTTTTTATCTTTATATGTAGTCATGTTCTCTTAGTTCAGGTTAGATAGGTTCCTTCACCTTTTGTTTTAATTGTTGTTTAAAGACTCACTTTTGCTCCTTGGCTTTCAAGCAACATGAGTTGTCATCTGCATGTTAATCATTTACCCTTTGTATGTACTTGCGTTATTATAGCTCATATGGCATTTTCTGTGTGTTTTATTGTTCTTGACCTTTTATTTGTATTTTAATCCTTGCTTTTCATTTGTACTGTTTGTATGCTTTTGCAGTTGTTGTGCAGCACTTTGGTTTTAAAGTGATTTAGAAATAAAATGGTATGGTTTGGTATCAGTATGGCGTCTGCGGGGATGTGGATTTGGCATTGGGAGGAGCCAGATGAGATGGCTCGGGCATTTTGTTAGGATGCCACCTAGACACCTCCCTGGTGAGGTGTTTTGGGCACGTCCCACTGGGAGAAGATCCAGGGGAAGATCCACAACATGCTAGGAGCGCCTCGTGGATCCCCTGTGGATGAGCTATGAAATGTGTTTGGAGAGCAGAAAGGCTGGCTTCCCCGCTCAGGTTGCTGCCCCTGCAACCAGATTCTGGATAAGTAGTATAAATTGGATGGAAGGGTCATCTCACTTCCCATTATTCCATCCTAAAACATCACTCCACCACCTTGCTGACTTCACAGCCCTTTTGGTGCCTAGTGACCTGGGTGCTCATTTATAAAGCTTGCTTACGCACAAAAAGTGGCGTAAGTGACTTTCTACGGAAAGTTTCTGATTTATAAAAACTAACTTGACGGGAGAATGTGCGTACCGGTACGTAAACT
>JAVQJG010085819.1:0-12999 GCA_036024015.1 Craterocephalus amniculus | reverse complement strand
TCTAAAGTAAAAATGCTGATGTTCCACTTGTTTGCAGCATTATAATAGCTAAGAACTGCTTCTCTAAACATATCTCATATCTCTGCCATCTAGTGGCTAATTTAAGTTTAAAATTAAGCTACTTGAGTTTTCTAAGTGGGACAGTCCAGCTCTGAGCATCACCTGTCTGCCAGTGGTTGTAAAATTGTAAAATTACATCTATGAACAGCAAGAGAATAAAATTTCCAACGTGTCTGATTCAGGCTCTTATAACAACATGTTGACCAGATCATGTGACAGTGTAGTGTCACAGCAGAACCATTATACCCTCTTCTGTCCAACATCCCTGTCCTCTGCAGAGGAAAACAAAAGTGTTGAACCAAAAAATGCAGGTCCTCCCACATTTCCCTGACATCTTGAAGAGAAAAGCATTTCAGGCAGGAAATGATTGGATTCTTGTTGGATTTATTCATGAAAAAAAACCCACAAAATTCCATTCAAATCAAGTTTGTTGGAGCAGGGAAACAGCTAAAACTGAGGTACACTGGCCCAAAAACGTTCAGAGTTGGTGATCTCTGCTCTACAGTATAAGAGCTTTTAAAGCTACACAAATAAATTCAGCCAACTCAGAGCTTCTTACAACTTTCTAGAAAAAAAAATAGCCTCCACTCCACGGCACAGCGGCCACCTTTTTAACAAGTCCTAGCTGGTTAGCAGCTCATTATTCCATTATATGGCTCAGCACCCGGGCACTTGCCCAGCAGGCATTCACTGCCAGCAGATGTATTTTTAAGCATATCCCCTAATTCTTATTCAGCTTCATCTCTATCCCTTTAACGTTTCTCACAACCTCCTGCACCATTTTTTATCGCAGCCTTTGATCCGTCCCAAACTGGGCTGCTTGTTTACCAGAGCCACTCCGACATAAGTAGAAAACCACACAGTGGCAAAACCAACGGGATACAGGAAATCTGACATATGAGCATGTATTGATTTCCTTGATCTTTTCTTTTTTTTTTACCCAGAGAACCACATTGAACTCAACATTATACAACCTATATTTGATATTCCAATGAGAAAAAAGGGGTCTGCATTGTTTGTGAACTTCTTGGCCGAGCAGCAGAGCCTCAACTTGTCTCCTGACTGTAACTATGGCAGCATTTGCGCTTTTTTGAGAGGGCGAGGAGGAAGGGATTGCTACCATGAAGTGTAATGAAATGAAATACACTTGTCTCGTAGGAGGTATTAAGAAAAAAAAAGGTCACAATCATTTGGTGCAGATCTAAGTGGTTCTTTGAGATTAAAAATAGGAAAATACTGTGGTTTTGTCTCCAGAGCAAAGCTGAATAAAAGCAGCACAGTTAAATATAGCAAAATCATATCAGAAACATTTAAATTAGATGAAAAATAATCATGTTTAAGTGGCAGAAAAAAGATAAAGTAGCCAAAATCAGAGGTTTTAGATTCAAACATTAATTAGCTTGCTGGTTTTCGCTTCAGTATTTCAGCAAATATAAATTTTCCAAGTGTCCTTAAAAGTGTGTCTGGAGGTGGGAATGTCAGATAGAGCCATGATTCTAGCAAAAAGAAGTTTAATAAATGATTGTGTGGGCAGGTGCCTCAGCCATCTCATAAGCAGGCCAAAAAAATCAATGTCAGTCTTCTCTCAAACCCAAGGCTGCCCTTCACAGCTCTAAGAAGGACAAACTCCAGGCTTTAGTCCCTATCTCCCCCAAGCCTGATCCCTATCTGACTGCCTGTAAGACAGCTTTCTGTCCCACACAGTGGGCTTCCCGCTAGGAAGGCAACATTTTATTGTTTAACAGTAACATGTGGTCGTCATAAAAGCAGGGCCTGAAATTCGCAGAAATCGTGCAAATTATAATCAATTCCTGCAAACCTGGCTCTGACAATGCCAGAAACTCCTGCAAACAAATACATCGGCGTGTAATAATGAGCAGTGAACGCCTGCATCCCATAGGGAGAGGAAGACTTCTGCTACAGATTCAGTGCGCCCTCTCGTTCTCTCTCTAAGCTCCGAGTTCCCCCTGCTGTTGCTGCATCTCTCCTGCTGTCGAACCAAACATTATCACCAAAGTTCCCGCCGGCAAGACGGTCCATTCACAGACTGCTGGTTAAGGCCTGGGATAGACCCGCTGTGTCCGCATACACGTTCTGACTGGTCTGTGTACATACTTGCCGTAAAATGTGAAGGCCACAGCAGTTATTTATTTAATTGGCCTAATTAAGCAATTCATTTGTTTATTTTGGTCGGATCGATTTTTTTTCATAAACTTTACATTTTATGATATTTTTTGCACCGTCGGCGGTGAAGCAGGCACATCCTTTACGCATGTTTAACTATCTTTTTCTCGACTTTAAATTGTTAAGCCAAAAACAAACACACATTAGGTTTAAGCCAACATTGCTCTCTGGAAAATAAAAATCAAATAAAAAAAATTGTTTTGTACTACTGACCTACCATGTCATTATTCGATATTAAGGATATATTATGAGGACCTTCTAGATTTTAATGGAGCTTATCGGCACATTTTAAACAGCCTAATGAGGATATAAGAAAAAAGGGTGATGGTGACTGTTCTGTTATTGTTTTCTGATTCCAAATGAAGAAGTAAATTTGTTATGGGTCCTGTCAGCTCTTTTCTCTGGAGGATTATGACGCAAATAAGATTACTATGCATTTGTGAACGAAAAACACATTCGACGATTCGTTGACTAAAGATGAGATCTGACGAATCAGATTCACTATGAAAGTTCTTAGTCGAGGACACCCCTACATTGAACTAATGAGAAAGATCATTACTGAGGAACTCATAAATGAAATAGGAGAAGTGTGGTACCCATTGAAAGTGGACATCAAATGCACTTGAAAGACCCTTTAAATATTATTGTTTGACTTGTATCATTTCACATGAAATTATTGTAATATTTACAGATGGTTTTGGGGTGGATAGCTAAAATTAGTTATTGCAATGTTTTATTTTCAGGGAAAGAAACATTATTTGCCATATTGTCTGATGGGTGAGGTAGCCCAGACTAAATGTAGCATTTTCTTTGTTCTGCTACTATATTGCTGCAGTAAAGCATTTCAAAGACACTTTAAATATTCTTTTTTTACAAGTATCAATGTACTTGAAATGATGGGAAAATGCAAGATTTAATGTTGAATAAGGTGCCAGGCCTGTGCACTCCCTCTGTTCTGAGATGCACCCCTAGTCATCATTTTCTAGAACCGGCCCTGCCGCTAGAAGCGCTTGTGCACCATTTTTGTCAATGGACCGCACGGACCGCATTTACGTGCTCATCGGCCACATTAACCGCATCTAACGGCAGCAAGACCTTTCCCCCTTTAGTTTCAACTGTAAAGTAAAATTATCAGTCATTTTACCTCGATTTCAAAGTCTAAATTCAAGTCGTTGTTAGGGGAAAAAACCCGGAAATACAACGGACCGGCAGCTTGTCATTTTCAGAGTAGAAGTGCTGCATACTCCGCCTGGTGGTATTGACCTCCGGTGCGCCGTGCCTACGTAGTTTACAGCAAGTATGTACACAGACCAGAAAGAGCGCTTGCAAACATAAACCTGCGGCTGCAATCATAAACAAAAACTTTTTTTTTTCGTCTCTTATTTACACGGCTACTGCTAAATGTGAGGATTTTTAATAAAATCTGCATAGTTCTAGAAAAGTTAGACCCCACATCCTCCGGGTCCGATGGGGCCGGTGCTGGCAACGTTGCCGAACTGTACAAAGAGAAGTTTCAGGCTAACTGGACCAGAATAATTCCATAAAAGTGGTGGCATAAAGTGCACATATGGGACGCTGTATGCTTTAGTATGATGATCTGCTTTTAACCATCAGCTCTGCATCGCCATGCGATGCTATTTCTAGCAGCTGTAAAGTATACAGCCCCATTCTCGTAGTCACACATGATCAAGTTGTGGCTACTTGTGGCTTGTAGATCACTAATGCTAGCCATGAGAGAGTAGAACACATATCATAGGATTTAACTAGATTTTTGTTCTGTTTTGAACCATGAGATGAATAAAATAATAAACTATTTGACTTGGGTGTGGATGTGTTAGTAACCCATGCTCAGATTTAAGAATGTATGCCCCTGAACTCATAGTTTTTCTATTTTCTATTTTTTTTACTGTAATTCATGAAAGAAATGGATCATCTAGAAACGTCAAGCTATGGTAGCAGCATGAATGGAAATGCTCTGCCACAGTTCCATTAAACAGCAACAGGGATAATGTTACATTTGAGAGAGATGTTGACTAAACTGTGCTAAAAGTCCTGTTTTCTTTTAACAGTGTATAATTAATATAAGTATTATAAGTAACACCAAGTAAAGATACATGGATGATAGTCAGAGCAAAGTTAAACTGTTACGTTACTCTGAAATCATGTCAGCATGGGTTCAGCATACAAAGGAGGATTAGACAACGAGTCAGAAATCCACTGACTGACTAACACAAAACTCATCAGTCTGATGCTGGTTTGGCCCTCCCCAATACCAGTTTGATTTTAACAGAAGTCTTATCACATAGAAAGAGATGAAGTAGAGGAGTCAGAGAAAAGGACAGAATAGAGACACCGAAATGACTGATGCAGCTTAAAGAGTCAACACGTACAGCATGAGAATATTTATATCATATATTTCTATAAATGTGAGGCTGTAAAGCTGAGAGCACTAAAAAAGGGAGAAAGAGACGATAAATTAAAGCTGCATATTGATCTGAGGTCTGAAGCAGGACCCCACAAGAGCTGTAGTTAAGCTCACTGGTAGTCCCCCCTTAAATCTTCGATTAAAAAAATCTATATTTTTATACCCTTAAAAAATGTGTCCAATTAATTAGAGGCTTTGTGATTAATTAATAATGATTAATAACAGTTTCATCACATAACAATAGTTGCTCTAAAAAGCAAACTTTTTTTTAGTTGAATGGATTTTAGTGGATGACTGAATAAACAGGGACAGACATTACTGCTGTAAAATCAGGCACTTGTTATGTGTAGAAAAGGCATTTAATTGCATTTCCAATTAAAACAATGGATTTAATTGGTACCAAGCTAAAGTGCCAAGTACTTTAACTAACAGCTAAAAGTCCACAACTTGTTATTAGTTTTAAAATGTCTGACAGTAACTGGGATGGGATCAGCCGTCAGCAGCTCTGCTCCTGCTCTGACTGCTGGGACTGATGCTGCATGAGGCCTGCGGTAGCACCTGCTGCTCACTGAGGAAAGAAACCTTACGCTTTTCGTTTGAGAAGGAGTCACTAATGGGGTCTGAAAAATCAACAGATAAAAGTTGCTAAATTTGCAACACTGTTTTGACAGTATAATCGGTGTAGAAGAATCCGTCCACTGACAAACATTCCACATTGTTTACAACTTTTTTTTACATGTTTATGTTCTCGTAATTAGATAATCATAAATAAGGTGCAACCCTGAGAGCTTTATGGCTTTTTGTGGCTTTTCTTCCATCAAGCCCAGCTTTCAACTCAAATTCACCTCAACAAAATCTCCTAAAAATCCTCAAGTTCTTAAGTACTACTCTAAATCCAATTCAACCTGTAAGGTTTCTGCCCACTCAGCAGGAGACACTGCTTTTGGTTAAAGGCCTCTACATACTACGTGTTCTTGTTCTCGAAGCCGCAGGAGTGAGAAAAAAGTTCTTGTTCGGCAGGGCATTTCATCCCTGAAGCAGAAACTTGGTCGGTGACAGTGCAGGACTAGGCACGCGGCAGTATCCGTGTGTTTATTTACCGCCGATCTGGAAACGTTTCTGTCCACCTCGATCAGCTATTAGTCAAAGCTGTTCATTCATCCTCACAACAGTAAAAATGAGGAACCAAGTATTTAAGGTGCAGTGCCTGGACAATTTGATCACAAGATGCAGACACACTGCAGATGAAGAAAAAAAAACAAAGTTAGTATCCACTGCATAAAAATGCTTAAACAAGTTTATTCCTTTTCTTTTTCTAAGCTTTGGGTAAAGTTTAAAGGAAAACCATTATTTAAAACCATGCTGTAAGCCCTTCTATATTTCTATATTCATAATCTGGTTTCAACTTTTCGTCAAAGAGAACTTTCTATTTATCATGATGGTTACATTTGATTCATGTACCATTTAGGCACAACAATATAGTGTAGATTAAAGTAGAAATATTTACTTATTTGCCTCATGCTCCTTAATCTAATGTACCATACATTTAACAATATGTTCTGTTCAGTAAAATCATCAGTTTGGCAAGGAGTTATTACTTCAGCTCAGCAGTCTCCAAGGTGTAGACATATTGCACTAAACAGCTACCCTGAAGCCATTTCAGCTTTGTTAAACTAATTAAAGAGCCCTAAATAAACTGCCATTTTCAATTTGAGGAGAAAAAAAGGGAAAAAAAAGTGTGTGAAAAAAAGTTAATAGCTCCAAATTGGCAACATTTCCAGCCCCTTGGCTTTGGAATTGCAGATGCTTTGCCCACGGACCATTTCATTTGTGTGCGAATGAAGCCCCCTGCTGCTACAGCCACCTCTTCTTTTGGAAAAGGCCAGGATGAAGCACACTGGGAATTGAATTAAGCAGGTCCTGAGAGGGTGTTTGTTGGCAGATTTACTGCAGATGTCCTCTGAGACATTGGACAGAAAATGGAGGGAATCCTCAGCATGATCTTTCATATAATCTATGTAATAGAGCGGGTTCCCACCCAGACGGCCACCTCAGCCAACTGAGGACACTGGATATGGATTTCATGTACAAATTAGAAATGTGGCTCCAAATGGAATTAATTTCCCCCCATAGGTATGAGTGCTGTGATGGTGGATGCTGCTGATAACTACAGTAAAGTCACTGCTGGTACTTTATCAGCTTATAGCAACAGCCATTACTGTGACTCAAGTGTCTTTTGGAGAATTGATGGTATTTTAAAAGCAAATCACATGTTAGTGTAAATTATTCGTAGTATAGTAGTAGAAGTAGAAGGCATTTTTCCTTTGGCATCTTTGCTTTACCCAAGGCTAAAATTTAAAATCCACTGACATGCTTCTCTTTGGTCATTTAGGACATTTTGACTTGTTTTTCCAACCATAGAGAACTATTCCTATCTTGCTGCCTCTGCATTAGAATGGTCCCAATGGCATCTTATTGTGGCTATTTTGTAATGCAAGACATCATCCTCACCAGACCTCATTTGAAGTGTAAACATGGTCTTTGCCTTCCAGCGCATGTGCATGTGCAAACAATATAGATACAGAGAAACATGCACAAACTGAAAATAGGCTTTAAAGGGTTAAAAGAAGGAATGTGCCTTGGGGATAATAGCCTAAACACAACAGCTGGCTCAGCATTTAAACTGCTGCAGATATATGTAAACACCAATAAATAATTACTGATGTCAAATGAAATGTCATTCAATATAATTATCTAACATTTACACACGATGTTAGCTCTGTGATCTATTTACATTTGTTCCTCACGGCTGGACAGTGATGCACATTTTTCTGCTAAGAGAAGTTCGACACTGAAAAATTTTGCTTGAGAGGGACGATCCTGGCTCAGACACATATTCAGTCTATCTTCACTTTACTGTTTGAAATCCATTAACCTGTGTAAACATGATTACATAAGCAACAATGATATGCATGTCCAACTCAGTCTCACTGCAGATCATGTATCATATGATATTAATCAAGAACTTTCATGATTAAGCTGTTAATTCAATTCCAGTAAACAGGAGGGCCTGAGTATAACTTTAAAGGAGAACTTCGCTTTCTTTGAACCTGGGGTCTGTTGTCATCTTTCCTTTCATACATGTGAGTGATGGAGAAAGGAACGTTCAAGATCGCTCCATTATTTAGCCGGGCAGGGAGCTAGCAGCACAGCTAATGGTAAGTATCAGGCAACCACTCACGTGTAAGTTCGCCCTAATAACGTGCTTGTTTTTCACTTCTTGATAGTTTCAACAAGTGTATGACAATGTACTAGAGAGGAGAAATGAATGAAGGTATCTGTATTACCTGGTGATTGCCATTGTTAGGTGTAAGATAGTTGAATGTCCCACCGGCATTTTGAGGCAATTTATCGCGCGATTCCGGGATAATCCTGTGAGATTTGGACACAGACACCAAAACATAACAAAACCTGGTGATCGGCAGCTATTACAGATACTTTTGTTAATTTCTCCTCTGTGGTACGTTGTCGGACACTCGCTGAGACTATCAGAGCACTTCAGTGTGGGGGAAAACTTACACGGGAGCAGTTGACGGGTACTTATCATTAGCTGTGCTGCTAGCTGTCTGCCAGGCTAAATACTGGAGCGATCTTAAACGTTCCTTTCCCCATCACTCACATGTATGAAAGGAAAGATGAAAACAGACCCCAGTTTAAAAAAAGCTAAATTCTGCTTTAAGGAAACTGGGAAGGTTGCTTGATGAAAAAAAAGGACAGATCAACCGATCAAGTATATGTCCAAAATTAAGTCTCAAATAAAGTAATATTTGTGTCTACTAGTGCATCTAGATGATGCATTCAAAGCCTTTATCGAAACTAAATGGCTGACTTCCTGCTCCAGGACAAAAAAGATGAAAATTTTAAAAACCTGCAATGGTCAAAAGGGGTCGGTCATAAATTGGCAGAACATTAAAAGGGATAAATTTTAGAATTTTTGACTATAACAGATAATCCATCAGTATAAAAATGATACTTTTTTTCATATTTAGTTAAATTCAATTCAGTTTTTATTTGTATCGTCCCAGTTCACAACAAAGTCATCTAAAGTCACTTTTACATATATAATCAATTGTGATTAACTGTGAGACAAATAAAACAATTCCACACTAATGGCTTAGCAAAGATAATTAATGGATGGCATTGATCCTTTCATCAATCCAGTCCCCCATCCTGAGCATGCGGGGGGCAGCGGGGGACAGTGGAAAGGGAAAACCTACCCTCTATTATACTGAGATGTTTTATCAGTGGCTAGCGGTCACCCTCTGACTGTAGCAGCCTCTGTGCATTTCCTGGATATAACAGCCTGTCTTGGTTCAAAGATTTCTGATAAAACACAAATTCAAACATTTAAACAATGGTTGTTCAATTCAACGCAAAACAGAAACTGTCATGTGATCCATTTAGTTTAAGTCTATAATTCATAGTTATTATTGATGTGGCCATCTCAACTATTAACCAGTCCTCTCAAATCCTGCATGTTCTTGCAGTTTGCCCCATCACATTTCTCCGTGTTCAAGGTGTTTAGTTAAACTGGTTGGGCGACAGCCTCACATACAGAGACCACACCTCTGACCTATGCCAGCTGGATATTACTGTATCGCTTCTCCCCCTGACCACTGTTTCCTGTCTAAAAAGTCATAATAATACTGTTTATTTACCCAAGGTCACTCTACAGTACTAATAATCAAAGTAAGATCAAACAAGATACAAATTAATACAATAAAACAGTAAAGAATATTTTTTATAAAATATTTTTTTAAAAGAGCCAATTCAGGCAGATGAGTAGCGAAAGTGTTAGAGGTTGTAGGCAGGCTGGAACAGAAGGGTTTGAAATAGAGAGGAAGGGAGTCAATTTTGCAGAGGTCGGGGGGGGAAGTGAGCTCCCAGTGTTTGGGAAAGCAGCTGATAACCCTGGTCGCCATGGTGACAAGGCAATGTGAAGGAACAGTAAGAAGGAGAGAAGAAGAGGGGATGGCAGAGTGGACCAGAGCGGACAGGCAGGAAGGGGTGGGGTGAACGACCTTAAAAGTAAAAGTAAGGATTTAGAAAAGGATGCAGAAATAAACGGGGAGCCTGTGATGCTGATGTGGGAAAAGTGATTAGTGACGATCCAGGCAGCACGATTCTGCAGCAGATGGAGTTTAGGGACTTTAAAGGTGCACTGCGCTAGTTGAAAAGCTAAATACTATTATTTCCTGTCACCAACATCCGCTCCCAGCAGCCTGATGTGCAGGATGAGCTGATCTTTATCAACCTCAGCTGCCTCTATAGTCCTGTTTCTGCTGCTCACTGAGAGGGATTCGTGCTAGCATCCTCAGGGCTGCATGGTAACCTGCCGTTGCAAGTATGCTATCGTTTAGTCCGCCGCCATTAGAGCATCATCGGGACAACACTGACCACTATAAATGGACAACAAGAACCTGTGGCCTCTAGTGCCTCTCACATACCAACACACACTCCTGTAAGACAAAGAAAAGGGCCAAATTGGAGTCTGACGTGCAGGAATGAAATTAAAGTCATCATTAGAGCATCTTTCTGTAAATGGAGAAGCTCCAATCTGCTCTGGGAAAAAAATAGGTCCCTCAGCTGGTTTCCTGCTTAGGCTACTAAAAAGCTAAAATTGATGTTTGACGGAAACCAGGATACCGAATATTTAGCATGAAACACTAACCCTACTGTTAGCATATGAGTTGTGACGTTTGTGTGTTAGCATAAGACCTGTGGCCTCATTAGCATTTGGCTACCCGTATGCTAGCTATGCTAAGCTTTATTTATTTATTGTGCTTGTAACTCCGGGCTGGGACTGAGTACAGTGCAGGTAAACAAAGACCAACGTATTTGAAATGAAGCAGTCCATTCGCGTACACAACATTAGCGTCACTCACACTTGTCACCAGAGGGGGCAGACTTCTGGAATAAAGCTACTACTTGCGCTGCACTGCCTTAAATAATTGGCTGTGGACCAGAATGGCAGCGGAATGAGGAAGGTTTATGTCACAAAGACAGAAGGATACTGATGTGGGCTTGAACAGAAAGGGTGTTACCCACCCAGACTCTTTACTGGAGGGGGAAACTGAAGAGTTGCTGCTGGCACCCAGAGCCCTGAAATACTTCCCTTTTGCTCACCACGACAGTGACGGGAAGCTGCTTTTTGCTGCGTGCAACATGACGGTGAAAGACAAACAAAAGTCGTCGACTCCCAAACATGTGCAGAGACGGGCTGAAATGCAGGAATAAATCAGGATGTGCTGGAAAAGCTGATTTTCTTTTCTTCTTTTTTTGTGCTGGCGATTTGAACAGCACTTGCAGCTTCAAGAGAGCTCTGCTGAACAAAGAAACACTCTCCCGGCGCACTTATTACAGTAGAGAAGGTTAACATTTGAAACCAGTAATTTACATCAATCAGGTGTTTTTGTAAGAGGAAAAAAAACAACTTTAGCCCAGACTTTTCACACAAGCTGCCACAAAATGAGGCATTTTAGTTGGCAAGAGACACCTGGAGGGACTGACTGTATATCGCTCCGGTTTGGGTGAGATGGATTATACTTGTCAGGCATAAAGTCGAGGTTAAAGATGAAATCTCAGCAGTATTTCTTTCTATAAATCAAGGTACTCACAAAATATCTATATAATGCAGCTCTGTTATGTCATTTTCATCAGAAATGGAAAAATAGTGTCTACTTTACACAAAAAACTAAGTGAATCAAAGTTAATCATAATGTTGCAACTCTCTTTAATCCGAAGAATAAACCATTCTTTTAAAAGATAAGTGGGTATAACGTTTCACAAGCTTTTCCAGCTAAATCCGAATTCACTCCCAAACAGTGGAGAGGGAGAAGCGAAAGGCAGCGGTGGCCTCCTTCACTCTGTGCAGCGTGGGTATGAGAGGGCTGGCCGCTCTGAAGCCTGCGAGGATACCGCACAGACATTAGCCGCAATGACAGAAGTCCTCACACAGGCAGAAAATTCTCCTGACGCAGCAGCGGGCTTAAGTGGACGCAGCTCCATGGCAGACTGCAACTGCTTCCCACCAACCCGGCCGTTTAAACAGAAACCCTGGATGTGAAGACCTGCAGGTGTGGAGCCGCTCTAGCTCCTGCTATCGGACTTTTATAATAATCTGCCTCTTAAAATTCAAACTATAGATGTAAATAAAAGCTCCACAGCCAGGTCATGCATGTGTAAAGTCACTGATCGAATCATCCGAAATGAACTCCATAATAGTCACAATGTAAATACGTTGAATACAGCTTGATTAACAGCATCCATAATGCGTAAAATCCAAATTTCTAATTAATCTTCATTATGGCCATCCCGTAACTTAATCAGCATCATGATGCTAACGCTGACTGACAGCGCTGGACCCAGGCTGCACCGCCTTACCTTCAGCTGGAACCCAGGGTAGAGCAAATGGCAGCGCGAGGTGTGTGACAGTCGCTCCATACCAAATTGATTGGAGTTGTGCATTGTGAGTCCCAGGCGAGTCACGCCTGCTTATTGGCAGGATCACTTAGAGAAACTGACAGGACACATCATACGCCCGGAGAGCTGCTGCTTTCCTATGCAGAGAGCGCGCCGCTGCCCCGACACGGCATATCATTACACATTTACAGCGTCATTTAGACCACCTTTGCACTGAGAGAGGATTTTACTCCAGTTTGTAGATGATGAAGTGATCAGTGGTCCAAGAGAAGCAGAAAAGTAGCAGCAGAAACTTGGTTTCTACAGCAAGCACACGCGGCTGGAGCCATGCAGGAATACCCGGTGATGTAAACCACAGCGTGTCCGTGGCTTTCTCCGCCTCCTCACAGCCAATGGGTCGACCTTGACTTTAACATGTCTGACTAAAGGTGGTATTTACAACAGGACGTTAGCACCGTGGGCTCGCTGTGAAACCCCCTCCTGTGAATCTGTAATGAAAACACAGATCATCACCGTATGGCAGCACACAGTGTGACGTGGCGTGTGCCATATCTGCCTCCTGCACAAACGGGAGCAGCATCATGCTACAAAGCTACAAAAGCAGCATTTTAAGCCACACGCTGCTGGAAAAATAGGGCAGTTTTAGTAATAATACTAATAATAGAATAGAATAAAATTTGCCTTTATTGTCATTTCCTGTGTCACAGTGCAGAGAAACCGAATGCTGTTTGCAGCTGTCCAGAAGTACAAATATGAATAGATAGATAGATAGATAGATAGATAGATAGATAGATAGATAGATAGATAGATAGATAGATAGATAGATAGATAGATAGATAGATAGATAG
>JAVQJG010085812.1:0-15983 GCA_036024015.1 Craterocephalus amniculus | reverse complement strand
ATTTTAATCGATTTTCTTTAATCTTCCTGTCTTTTTCTTTAAAGCAGATCACAAATATTAGATTTTATGGGAAAACATGCTTTTATTTCAATCACCCATTCAGGAAGTTGACCTAAATTCAAAGTGCAGATATTTTAAGTTGTGAAACAAACTTGTAAAATAAGATGGCAGGCCCTGCCACTTTAAACAATGAAAATATAACTTTCAAGCATACAGTTGTACAGGTGAGGGAAGGCAACGTCGGCAAAATATTTCCGGCTAAGAAAATCGCGATTTTCAAATAATTAAATCCTCATTAATAGCAAATTAGATTTATCGCTAAAATCCATTTATTGCCCAGCCCTATTAAGATATTAATATCAAAGTAATCATATAAATTATATAGATTTCCCTTGCACACCTCCTGTATGTACAGCTCTGAAAGTTTGTACTTTTCTGAAGAATACTTGGTTTTCACCAGACCCTTAGTCATATTGATATGGATGTGTCTGGCATGAATATCAAGATATAAAATTGGTTCATATCATTCAACCCTAATGGGAATACACATGAGAGTGAGCAGCCAGTGACAGTAATACAACATGATTGCACTGTATTTTTGTCCAAAGCGGCAATGGGCAAATATTGTCTTAAAATGTTAAATGAAATCTGCAGTTTACCGACAAATATTCAAATGGAGTATTTCTTTGATCAAATCAACAGACCTGTAGTGGATCAGAACTGTGTAAGTTATGTGAAACAAGAAGATTTCAAATAGGAATGGAGGCCATCGGACAGTGGGTCCTACTGATGTAAAATAAATATCGAAGTTATCTGTGCAACTGGTTTCCTGAAAGTTGCGAGAAGTGGTGCTGTCTTTCCAAGGTAGATGCTACTCCAGACAGTATGTGAAGTTCTTTTTTTCCTGCTTCTTTTATATTAAACAAGGATTCTACACTTTAGGGAAGCTTAATCGCTGCTGTAGCATAACAAAAAATTGATTAACACAGTTGTGCTGCATATTGCTGTGTGAGACACCATACAGCCCTGATCCAAGCTGAGCTTTCCTGTCAATACAAAGAATAAAGAAATAGTCAGTTGAGTGGCTTTCTCATTTACTCAGTGGACCAGTTCTGATTGGGTCACTAACGGGGGACGAAGACGGCTTAATATAGATCTAAAAGTGAAAGTACACTGCTACATCAGATAACCTGGACTGTTTTCTCTGCAGGCCCAATCCCCCTGTCCACTTACATGCGCATCTACAAGAAAGGAGACATTGTTGATATCAAGGTGAGATAAAGCCATAACTTTTATAAAGTTTGTAGGTGCATTGATCAAAACTGTGACAAAAGATGTGCAGATAAACCCGGGAGTAACTGTATTTAATTATGACATTTTACCAGCAGCTTGACCGTATCTGGAAAGAAGTTACCATATTGTTCATTGTTTCTTGTGTTATTGTTTTGACATTTTCATGCATGTTTTCTTTCCAGGGCACAGGTACCATTCAGAAAGGTATGCCTCATAAATGCTACCACGGCAAGACAGGACGTGTCTACAACGTAACCCAACATGCTGTCGGCATCATTGTCAACAAGCAGGTCAAGTAAGTAGAATGTGGCGTTTATTTTGGGAAATGTGGGTGTTTATGTATGTTTTCGCCTGCACACAAAAGTTCTTGGAAACATAAATCTTTTATGAAGTTGGAACATTAAGCAACCACTAAGTTTTAATGCGGTTTTACACTTTGATACTTTTTGATAACAGCAGGTGAACATTGCACTACAATGATCAGACTAAGATCACAATAGTTGTTGATGTCACTGTTTGCTGTGCTTCAGATAATAAATGATAGGATTTTAAATGACTTTGGAGGAGGGTATAGAAACATCTTTAAGTCGTGGGTGTTAACATGTGATCTGATGACCCCATTTTCACTTTGCCACCTGGAACCTTTCTGTCCTCGGTGGTCATTCACGTGGGGGAGAGTAGTTCAACCCTAAACACCCCGGCCATAACCCTGTGTTTTGACCTGAGGTTGTGCTTGGGGAGACATCCGATTTTCACTCGGTATTACAGAAAATGAACAAAAGCCATCTGAGTTTCTCAGTTTTTATCAGTGTATTCAATATTAAGTTTTATCTCTCTGGTTTTTGCAGAGGAAGGATCCTGGCCAAGAGAATTAACGTGCGCATTGAGCATGTGAAGCACTCAAAGAGCAGGGACAGCTTCCTGCAGCGTGTCAAAGAAAATGAGGCCAAGAAGACGGAGGCCAAGCAGAAAGGCAACTGGGTAGAGCTTAAGCGCCAGGTATGAGCCGATCTGAAATTTTCTTTCTTCAGACGTCGCTTTGAATTATACTCTGTGAAGGAATGTTTCATTTGCAGTAATTAAGCAGGCGGTGGTAACATACATCTGATTTGAAAATTAAATTGATGAAAATGTCAAATTTGACACTTATCATTTATTTTGTGGACATGATTTGCTGATTAGTTGTTTACTTTGTGTTTAGTTTATGTAACATTTCGTTCCCTTGCCTCTCCAGCCTGCTCCTCCCCGCGAGGCCCACTTTGTCAGCACCAAGAAAAACGAGCCTCAGCTGCTGGAGCCCATCCCCTATGAGTTCATGGCATAAACTGCTCAACAAAATAAAAAATATTTGTACACACGCTGCTTGTCTTGTCCTCTGTTCACAAACTTGAGTTTATTAGTGTCGCGGTGAGCCGTCACTCGGTGATGATCCTCCTCTTTTGATCAAAATGAAATCAAAAGCCTTTTTCATTTCACCGGCGATCTGAGAGTGACTAGCACACGTTTCACAAGCATTCACACTCATGCCTCTCAGGAAAGGAGACTTTGCGTGTCTTGACTAATACAAATATGAATTTATTGTGTTCATTTTATGTAGGATGTAAAATGAAACTGCATGAACATTGGTGACAGCTTAATCCTCGAATCTCTTCATAGAAGTGTCAAGTAAAAACAGTAACGCTGTGAGCTTAAGAACTACAATGCGATAGTTCTGAATTAATATTGGTAGACCTCAGTTGTTACAGCAGAAACTTCTTTGACATTTGATGTGAAGGGAGATATGATTTAACTGAAGATTTGACATTTAAAAAATGTTATAAAAATTCTGCCTCTTTTTTTGGTTTATTAAATGAAGCCAAACGAAGCATGAAAATGCAGCAATTCAGAATCTGGTGTGCAATTTAATGGAATGATCACACACAATAACACTTAGGATTTTTTTGTTTTGTTTTTTAAGCTCAGCCATTAAAGGCAGCTGTCATAGTGTAGTTTGAAAAAAAGCCTGTAGTTTCACATGTACTTACACCAGAATATTTTTTTGCAAACACAACAAACCTTTAGCTCAAAGCCATATAGATGTGATGTTTAATCCATCTCAAGGGCTGAGATAGTTTTATCAATGAAAGAACATCTTCAGTCAGCAATTGTAGATTTTTTTTTTTTTTTAACTTTATTTTTGTTGAGCACATTTTTAGGAACAAGGTATTCACAACAAATGAAAAAACAGGAAGGTGTCAGCCAGGGTGCAATTGATCACGTACAGACATCTGTACACAGACATGTTTACTTTTCATATATATTGTTTAGCTTACTATTTCTGCACAAATATATATAAGTACATGCATACATATACACACACAGATGTATACATATATACACATACATAAATGAGTGTACCAGTAAGGTAATCCAAACAAAAACAAAAAGGTCCAGCTAAGCACGCTGCTGAGGGATCGGGCCAGATACATGTCATGACTTTTACCTCAACTTCAACATTGATTAACCATTTTGACCAATATTTTTCATATTTACCTCTACAGAATCTAATAGAAAAGGTGATCTCCATTTCATCATGCTCTTTTACTATGGCTGACCATTCTCCAATAGTTGGTGGGTCTTTCACCAGCCAATTGTAAATATTTTTGAGTGAGTGTGCAAAAGACCCAAGTTTTAAGGCATCTGATACTTGCATCATCTGGATAGTTGACAATGATGTCACAAACAGATATTCTGTTAGTGCAGTAGGTGGCAGTGTGCACCACAATAAAGGCTTTACTTGGGCTAATATTGTCCAGGACCCCTTTTGTTTTTAGTTTTTCTTATATATTTAATGTAGCACATAGATATTTTACTTATTAATGTCCACTGGTGATACTTACTGACCAAGCGGAACTGTAACCATCGATAAAATTATCTACGATCTTATCTGACTAAATTTATAGCACTATATGTATCACAAGTCAGCAGTTTTTTAACTGTAAACACCAGGATAATTTTCACCTCTGTTTTGTTACAGTAAGAAATCAAATTTGTATCATTTTTGTCTCATATTCAGGTGATATTTTGCCTTGCGTTTTTATACTGGAGAAAGTTAGAAAAAGTAAAATGACTTGATATTGCATAAATTATTCAAAGGGAGATTGAGCTTTCAAAGAAGAAATCAGGGAAATACACAATATCCAAAAATGGCCTCGATGACTATAAAAAATGAACTGCCCATTTAAATGTTTTCTCTTTCCATGACTGAGTTCTGTACAAATTACATCAAGAAATTACTTATTAGGGAATTCTTTATTATTTACATAGAGATTATTGGCATCAGTGTACAGCTGCTGATTTTTGTCCTTATGTTCCTGTGCATTATATATTACTTTTGTCCATTATATATTGTATGTATGAAAATAAAGGATTTATATGAAGGGTCATATTTTGTGTGTGTGTGTGTACTACTTGATGTGTGCTGTTTAATCAGTGGAGGCTGAATGGCTGGCTGCTTATGTGACAAATGGGTTATCTCCTCTCACCTCAGCGCTTTACCTAATATTTTCACAAACTAGGGTCAGATTGCAGAAACTGATGCCAGCAAGGACTTCATTCAGACCAGTAATACTTTAATTCCTGCTGGTTCATTTCTTGCTTTTTAATTAAAGACAAAAAGATTCTTATTAACCAAATTGAAAAAAAAGAGACTGACTCAAGAAGGAGGAACATGAATGGTGGAATCTGTTTTAGATAAACGTGTAGATATTGTCTCTCCACACCTTCACAACCCTGCTGGCCTGAGGTCAGGGAATTTAGACACCAGCCTTATCTGGACAGACTAATAAGTGTCCAACAACCTGAAGAGATAAAACCAGCAAAAAACAGATGGAAAAACAAAATGCAATCAATCAATGAGCAGGTTGGCAGCCAAAGCCCTTGGTATTGATCGCGGGGGTTTGGATTTTTGCTTGGAGTATATAGATAAGCAAAGAGTTATCTATGCTCTTTTATATATTATGTTATTAATTTTCCATAATCACAACATTTTAAATCTGAGTGTGGGACTGTTTTCCTCTTCATTTTGTCAGCACATCTACAGTAGAGCGTTTCATATGTGTGTGTTTACGTGTTCTCACAGACACAGCACACTGTCATGACTCATGAAAGTTACTGATTGAAGAAACAAAAGGTAAATAGAAGGAAAGAAAGCAAGCGAGAGGAAGGAGGGCAGAGAGACCAGGCCTGTGGATAAAAGCTGTGGATCACTATGAACTCCTTAATCACACACGTTTGACACACACAGATTGACTCTGTCAGCTCAGCCAGCAGCTCGGAGCAGCTGTATCGACCCAAGTGTTACATATTAACCACACACACACACACTCAAACACGAGATAATTGGACGTGGAAACAGACAAGAGTTTTGTGTGGACCTGCTGCTTTGTGTGATATGTAGATGTGACACATGAATGGTCTTAGTTTCCAGGGTTTGAGTAAAAAACATGATTAGAATTCAGATTCAGTCAGTTTTTCTTTTTTCTTCTTTCCTCTGATGACACAGGTCGCTACTATAAATGTTATTTTTGATTATAAAAAGATATGAGGCATTTATACAAGAAAAAACTATGTTAAAATAGCACTCTGTAAATGTTATTAATGACTTATCTCTGTGAGAACTATAAATTAGATTTAATTTCCACTAAAATAAATTGAGTATTCCTCACATTTTTCTATTTTTCATTAAATCTGTGGTCATGACGGTCTTATTTGGGCTAATGATGGAAGTGTAGGCATGAGGGTATGTTTTTACAACAGGCCTGAAGGTTTGACAAAGGCAGAGGAAAATCCCACTGCAGGCCAACAGAGCACACAGGCTGTATCTGTGTGTGTGTGTGATAGGTGCATGAGGTGAGAGTTTGTGTGGTTATCAGAGACAGCCAGGTGTAGGCACGGCCATATACCTGCATATTGGGTCAGCTACATTGATCCTGTCCCTGACAGCACAGGCGGAGGTGGTGGTGGTGGTAGAGGCAGGACGGGCCGGATGACGAGGAGGAGGCTGATAACAGTGTCAACTGACCCATGTGTGCTTACCTGAAGCGTGGGAGGGCAATGAGGTAACGCCCAACAGGCTCTCAATAGGCCTTATTCACAAAAGTCAGTCAAAGGTTTCACATGAGACCGAGGCTCGGGCACAGAGGTTGATCTGTCGTGTTTAGACAAGCAGATAACTCCACTGGATTGTCTGTGAGATTTATAGCAACTTCAAATTTCACAGTCTTATAGATATTAAGATTAAAATAACATTTGAAAGTAAAGAAAATAGAAGCATTTGTCTGAATCTTTTAGCCACCTTTTATTTTAATTTTATTTTTTAATATTTTTGATACATAAAAAGGTATATTGGAAATGTAGGTCAACTGTGGAGCAGCTACCATATGAAATCTATGGCCCATCTAAACGTAGCATATAATGATGCTTTGCGGCTGCTTTTGCGTGTGCTGAGATGGCGCAGTGCCAGCCAGCTGTTTCTTGGTCATGGGCTCCCTACATTTAAAGCACTTTTAACTCGTTTTAACTCGACAATTCATGTCCAAGAACATCATAATGGGATTAACAAATCCTGTGAAAAGTCACACAAATTATAAATCTGGCATCTGCTAGCAGTGAGTTAGTCTTTTTAATGCAATGTAAAAGTAAATTTTTAGTCTGGCTCCTTTTCAGTACTGTTTTAGTTGCACTGTGTTTCATCTATTTTTACTTTGTAGCACTTTAAAATCTGTCTTAATTTACAAATGTTAAGTGCTCTACAAATAAATGTATTATTATTTTTATGAAATACATCTATACAGCTGTGTTTTATGTATTATATGTTTTTTATGTATTTTGTATGTACTTTTTTATATTATTAAAGGATTATGATATATGCAGGGCCCTAAGGAACTTGAGGGGAACTTAATCTGTGGCCTCCATTTAAAATGTGAAGAACAAAACAACTTTAAAGAGACTCAAACGCTCAAAGTACTCAAAGAACATGTAAATGACTCCAAATTACACAAAAGAACTACGAAAAGACTCAAATGCATTGAAAAAAAAGCAGCTTGAAAAGACTCAACACAGTATCACAGACACAAAACGATGCAACTCCAAATGCTTCCATGCTTTAGACTTAGAGGATATCATTTTCTTCCTCAACAGTATCACAATCCTGCTTTACATTTCTGTTAAAAATTTAAGGGTTACAAAGGATCTCACTGCGACCAGCTTCTATAAATAAATAAAAAATCTCACCTCAGAGCAGTAACCAGATAAAGATTAGGGGAGTAAATTCTGAGGGCGTATGATTAATCGTCTCTCTGCTCGTCTGTGGATCCTGGGTGACATGTTTAATCAATCAGGGCTTTATCAATCAGTGCAGAGGAGAGACACCTAGACATTCATAGTCTCTGAGTATCAGTGAAATCACCATTAAACCCAAGGGATTCAATCATTTTCTAACATCTAACATGTTGGAATATGTGCGCCACACACAGCTGAGCGGACACTGTTAGACAGAGTAACGTCTCTAGTATGAGGTTATCTAAAGTTCTAGTTCCTGAACCTTTAGAGCCACGACCCACAAGATGACATATACTGGTGTCCTGCCATGACAGTTATTAATCATACATCCGACGGGTCATCCTGCAGGATCCTCCAGATTTAAGGCTTGAAAATGGTCTGTCTTCATAATAAGGACTAATGTGGATTTATACATTTATGTGTTAAAGAATTAAGGTATTATATTTAGATTTATTACTTTGTTAATGATAAAAATCCCTAATTCCTTTGATAAATATCGGTTATATATTTTTCACAATTATCTGGCAACCTCACAAAATGATCTTGTGACCCACATGTGGGTCCCAAACCCACAGTTTGGGAACCATTGATCTAAAGGTTCTGTTCAGATCCATTTGTTTTCCACCCCTCTTTCCCCCACAAATGGTACACTCCAATAAGATAAATGATGTGCAGGTGAGTCCATGATTGTGGGTCATTCTGTTTTGTCCTGCCCTACAACAAGTTTTGTGTGTGATCACAACACTACACTAAGCGCTTATTAAAGATGGAGGAGAGGCAGAAACGCTTTGTTTGCTCTTTCTTGGATTGTAAATCTGCTTTCAGTAAGTTGTGGAAGTTAGAAGCTCATCTATGCAGACACACTGGATTGGTAAGTGATTCAGGAGTAGCTCAAGTTAGAATAATTGCACATAAATAGACCGCAGGTTAATTAGTGTCGGAAGTTCGGCTTAAATGGCTTAATGAGCAGCCAATGGCATTGTTTTTGTGTCAGAAACCCTTTGCTTGTGAGAACTGTGACAAGAGTTTCAGCACTCGCTACCAGCTCACCAGACATGAGCTGAGTCATAGTGGGGAGAAACCATACAAGTAAGTCCCCCTTACTGACGTCTGTTTTAATGATTTAAATGGTGTTTCTCATGTACTGTTACCTGTTTGGCTCTGAAGATGTCTGGTTGACGGATGCACTGAGGCCTTTGTCAAAAATTCCAGCATGAGGAACCACATGGCTCGGGTCCACCAACACCAGGAGAAGCGATATCAAGTACAGAGACAACTGCTTGCTGTTCCACAAGGCTCTTTTTCTGGATAAATTTGCAGTAATTTGTTTATTTTCTCTTATGCTTGCATTTTTGCTTTCTGCAGTGTGACCATCAGGGCTGTGGAAAAGACTTCAACAAGAGGAACCAACTGAAAGCTCACAAGTGTGAGCAGCATCAACAGATTCTGCCTTTTCAGTGAGTAACTAAATGGAGGATGTATGAAGAACCTTTTAAGTTACTCCTTGGCAACTCAAACCTTTTTGATTTATTCATGTTTTTAATGTAGTTGTGCTTATAATGGATGCACAAGAGAATTTTCCAGCCATGGGAAACTGAAGCATCATGAGAAAGTCCATGAAGGTTGGTAATCAAAATGTGAATCTTAAATATTAAAACAAGTGTTAAAAGCCATCATGTCTGCCTTTTTTTTAGGTTATCCTTGTGACACAGAAATGTGTCCTTTCCAGGGGAAAACATGGACAGAATATGTGAAGCACAGAAAAGAACATAAAGGTATAAATATACTTTATTTTTTTAAGGTCATGTGTGTAATTAGATTTTAATTTCTACTGCCTTCTAGTTAAATTACCATGCGAAGAGTGCAAAAAGCACTTTAACAACACCTGGTTCCTGCACCGGCATGAGCTGCGTGTCCACTCAGGGGTGAAGAAGTTATTCTCGTGCCCCAGAGAAGGCTGCGACAAAAAGTTCACTCGTCGCTTTAATTTGGAGAGTCATGTTCTGGGAGACCATGAGCAGAAGAAGCCTTTCAGCTGTGCCTATGCTGGCTGTGGGAAGAGCTTCGCAATGAAGGTAACAATCACATCAGTTTAATGACTGTAAACGTTATAGCACATCACCAAAATGTCCAATTAACTTCCAGCCATGCACCCGTTTTCTAGATTTAGCATTATAGAATAATGTTGCAACAGAAATGTTTATGTGGTGAATATTAACCTGTGTTTATGTAGACGCAGCTTAATATTGCAAAATGATGCATGCAATGCTTGGAAAAGGGAAGTTTTCACTACATCAGATACAAAAGTATTAGAAAACCTCTTGATCATAAAAAAACATCAAATAAATTAAAAGGTATTATAACTTTAAAGTTGCTGAGCAATGAAACAGTCTGATAATGAAGGGTCTACACACTGGCTTACGTTTGCAAGAGCATGAGACGATGGTGTAGGCATTGATAAAAGTGTATTACTTGTGGATAATAAGCATCATCATTTTCTAGTTTTTAAATGGATAATGTACTACATTTCAAAAGCTCGTTGCATCCATGGGACATGGAGTGGTTTTCTTGGTTTAGGTGGTTTTTATATGTCTGGGCTAGAAAAGCTCAAACATTGTAAGACTGTTATAAGTAAATGTTGAAAGGAAATACTGCAACATCTGACAGGAACTGAATGTAAAGGAAACATTCTGGTTAGCAGGGAGAGCATGAGCATGCAATGTGTATCGGCAACAATGGTTTGCTTTTCAGATTTTATAATCTGAGTTTTCAGAGCTTTAATTGATCAGTTTTACATGTGTCATTCAAATACTTTCACAAAGCTTTTTGAGGTTAAATCTTTATGTGAAAAACATGGCAATATGCAAATTTTCTAATTGTGGGTGATTTCTACCCTCTTCTAAAAAATGGCTGATACTGTGGAAACTCGTGTCCTTTTTACAGGAAAGCCTATGGCGACATGGTGTGGTGCATGACCCAACGAAAAAAAAGCTGAAGGTAAAGTGTCCTTGTCAACTTGAAGAAATGTTCTTCTCTCCCACCTCCACCGGTGTCCTTGAGGCATGAGGTTTTGTTTTTATATCTGTGCTACTCTTCCAGAAAGTGCATCCTAAAAAGAATAGGCCCCGGAGGATGGAGCAGGAGGGCGTCGCCGTCGCAGCTGCAGCCAGTCAAGAGGAAACGAGCAAGCTTGCTGCAAAGCTGCACAGTACCACTTTAGAGGATGGGAAATGTTGAGGCTAAACTACAAATCAATGTGGCTTGTTCATTTGGAAATGAAATCCATTTTTTGTTCAAGAAAGTGTGAATAAACATCTATAAAGGCAATCTTTCCATCCTGTCTAAAGGTGACTTGTGTGTTTGAGCACGCTGCATATAAGCATGCACTCCGGCTTTAGCTGATGCTTCATACACCTGCGCATGTAATCTATTAATGTACGTATCTGGACTTGCAAAGGGAGAAAATGCAGTCTCTTTTCTTGAAAGGAAATGTTTATTAAACAAACGAAACACGCATTCATACATGTATAAAACTCCAGCTGACGGGACAGCTAGTCTTCATGGTGATGAGGCCTGAGGGCAGTTGAGGCCCCAAGGATGCGGCAGGTTTCTAATAAGGCCTGAGGCTTATTCAGACAGACACAGCGTTGATGTGGCAGGACATCTTGATTTTTACTTTTTTTTTTTTCCCCTCCCTTCTACTTGTGACGTTGCCTCCCCCTGAATACAATCCTGGATTCTACAACTGCCTGGTGAGGTGAATACAGCACAGATCGCCTGTTAACAGTTGCAGTACCGTCCTCCCTGCAGGAGTGAAGGCATGACCATATGAACACAGCAGTGTGTTTGTATGAGTGCAGTCTGTCGTGTGACGTGGTACAATCTGGATCACTTCCCGCCTGCTCGGGACAGGCTTAGTCCTGTGGGGGTCTACAACGGTTCTGGATGCATTTGGTCCTGGATTAAGCCCGATATGGAGCGATGTACAGTAGCGTGTACCTTCTCACTTTGGCCAAGGTTGTTCCCAATATAGAACATTCTGGGTGGACTCTGGAGTGCGCAGTCTCCTGATTTTTCTGGTCCTGACTATACCAGGCTGCCGGGCCAGGAGACCACAGTAAGCGCCACCCGGCTGCGCTGTTCTTTCAACATGGGCACCAGTGCAGAGTGGCTCATTCCTGCTGTCGACAGGCCGTTAACCGCCACGATCATGTCACCACACCTAGAACAACACGAGATGTGTTCATGAACAGGAGCTGCCAGGCTGCTCTGTGCTGCTCAGATAGCATAATATAAAGAGGGGGTGATAAAACTTAAATATCTTTTTAAAGGACATCTATCATGGTTTCAGTTATATAGTTGTAGTTGTATAGCTGTGTCCAAATCTCGCACCAGTGTTTTGACGTGAATTATTGTGAGATTTCGGGATAATGGTGCGATAACTTGTGATAACTGTGAGGCCCTTTAACACTACTACTGAATCTCTGGGTCAATATGGAGAAGACACAAAGTATGCTGTGAAGATTGCTTCACCAATGGGGTAACAGTTTTAGGGGGAGCAGTGCGGCATCTCCCTCACTGGAGAAATTAAGCTCGTCCTCACTGGAGGCAATCTCAGTACAGGGAGATACTGAGATGACATTCTGCAACCAGTGACAATCCCATATCTCCACAGTGGACAGTGGGACAGATGCTCCAAAAGTGACAATGCTCCCCTGCAATGAGCAGGGTTTATCAAAGACAACCTCCAGACTTTCAGAGTGGAGAAGATGAACAGGCCTGCCTAATAGTCCTGATCTTAATCCCACTGAAGGTGTGAGAAATCGACTAGTGGATCCTGTTTAAGTGACAAACACAACCACAATGGCTGATTTGCAACAAAAACTGGTTAATGATTGATTCGAGATGACCTCCAAACTGGTGGATAGCATAAGGAGGTGCCAGGCTGATGTGGCTGTGTATCATTTGTCCACATGCAATTTTTTTTGATCAATCAATATAGCTTAATTGCCGATAAGTTTAATTATGTCAGAGTTTAATCAATCAATTCGGTGAATGACAGCAAACGAGTCAATAAGAGAATAAGCTCTTTGGCAATGGGGATGTTTTTCATGGGTGCAACCCACAGTGTCAACTTTGCTGCTCATCCCACAAATGTATTTCTTTTACAAATGCAGCACCATTTAAAATGGAAATAAACTTTTCCAACTTTATAAGCTATATTGCCAAGAAGTATAACAAACAGCCTACGTTGTAGACAACATGCAAAGCTACTCAGATAATGTCCCAGCTTTAAATTAGCTTTCTTATAAATAATTCACAAAAACAGAGCTATTTGACAGAAGATTTAAATTTTTTTTTCGCTAAACAAACAACACTTATGATATCATGTTTGCTTTTGGTCTTTTATCCTTCTTTTTTTTTTTTTTTAGCAAATTTATTAGAAAGTAGAAAAATATCCATTATCACCAGAGGAATCCATAAGTATATGGAAAAATGATATACTTTATTTCTGATATTTATTTTCCTTGGGATACACAACAGGCACAGGGTGAGAAAACTTTCATAATTCAGCTTAATATTGCTTGTGAGAAAATGTAATATATGATCTGTGCGAAAACATTTATCAAATCTGGCTTCCCCTATTAAACTGTGGATGAGCGTTTTTTAAACTTCCAATAGATGTTATTCTTTTTAATTTATATTCATATAATTCGTGCGGTAAGTTGAGGTTTTATTAGCTGGTAGTTGCTCCAGATAAGATAGTGATGACACAGCAAAAAGAGAGCGTTAATCTTTGCCTGCTGAGCTCTTACAGCTGCTTTACAGCTTATAATATGATTCAGTTTTTTTTAAACCGCCTCAGCAGAGGATCTGTAATGAATATGTAGTCGACCCTATTACATGTCAGAGTGTAATTAATTACACAGAAAATAAACGGTGAGGAATATGTGCGGTCACGCCACTCTCGTCTATCACAAACCGGAGGTCTCCGTTTATCTACCTGCCAATTCACCACTATGAATCACCGCTGCTATCATCAGCCACATGCAGCACGGTTATGTTGAGAACAACTTATCACTCACTTCAGGCGGCCATCGTAGTACGCAGGAGTGCCCAGAACAATGGTCTTGATAAAGAAGGCCTGGTTGCCGTGACTTTCCTCGTATCCTCCGACGATGCTGAAGCCCCAGCTGCCTGGGTGGCTCCTCCGCAGCACGATCTCATGGCTGCTGTGCAGGTAGCTGCAAGAAAAGAGCACAGACAGATACAGCTTTTAAGATTAGCTGTTTTAAAGTAAATTATGTGAAATGGAGAGTGGAAGTAATGGATTACAAATACAAAGTTGCAGTAATTAAAGGAGAATTTCGCTTTTTTTTAACCTGTGGTCTGTTTTCATCTTTCCTCTCATACATGTGAGTGATGGACAAAGGGATTTTCAAGATTGCTCCGGTATTTAGCCTGGCAGGCAGCTAGCAGCACAGCTAATAAGTATCGGGCAACTGCTCCCGCTTAAGTTCGCCCTACAAACGTGCTTTTTTTCCACACTGAAGTATTCTAATAGTCTCAACGAGTGTCCAACAACGTACTAGAGAGGAGAAATGAACGAAAGTATATTATTACCTGCTACTATGTTTTGGTGTGTGTGTCCTGTTTGTGTCCAAATCTTGTGTGATTATCCCAAAATTGCAATAACTTGCATTAACACATCCGTGGGAGATTCCACTACCTGACACCAAACAATAACAATCGCCAGGTAATAAATACTTTCATTAATTTCTCCTCTTTAGTATGCACTTTAGTATGGAAAAAAGCCCATTTTTAGGGCAAACTTAAGCGAGAGCAGTTGCCCGATACTTATTAACTGTGCTGCTAGCTGCCTGCCCAGCTGAATACTGGAGCTATCTTGAAAAGTTTTTTCTCCATCAAGCACATGTATGAAAGGAAAGATGAAAACATACCCCAGGTTTAAAAAAAGCGAAATTTTCCTTTAAGTACATTTTTTGGGAACTTGGATTTTTTCAAAGTGCCGAATTTTACTTATAATCGAGTACAATTTATACTATGTAATCTACTTCACCACTATCAAAATCATAAATCGTACACCCATAATCTGCACTTTCCACACACCACACTTTAGTCGTAATGAAAATAGAATAATAGTGCATAGAATCGGTAAACTTGGAAAACCAGCTCTTGCTGATACTGAACCAAAGGTTCAGAAAGTGAACTGTGACAGAAAGGTGAGTATGTGTAGGCTAGTATGACACTTAGCTGCCCATTCACAGTTATTAGGAAAAATTTTAATTGTTCTTTGCATAATCAAAACATTTTTTGTCATTTTTTCTTTCCCAAAAATTTCCTTTGTGCAATCGTTCGATACATTGTTCATGTTGAAAAGTGCTTTGAACGTAGAGGTTTTTTACAGGTGAATTGAGTAAAATACCTGCTATTGACAACACAATAAAAAATCCATTAATTACAAAGAAATTAATACTATGAGTAGTTTTTGAGAAGAGTACTTTGTACTTTTACTCAAGTATTTTTTTAAGACCAGTACTTTTGCTTGTAATAGAGTAGAACATTTTATTACTCTTTCCACCTCTGGTAAAAGGCTAAATAATCTCTGGTATTTGTATCTTTGAAGCAACACTTTCATATCTCACCTGGGTAGACCCAACCACATGACCCAGGAGGGGGACCAGTTTGCATCGAAGTCGCTGTCGTGAGTGTGAGGCAGCAGCTCGTCATGCTCCACCTCCTCCACCATGCTGACCTCCAGCACTCGCAGCTGGACTGAGGGGGAGGCAGCGCTGGCTTTCAAAGTGCCCACGGCTTCGCTGTGGCTGAGGTATGTCAAGTCCTGACCGTTGATGCTCAGCAGGACATCGCCTACGGGAGGGAAACGAGACGATTCAGAAGTTTCCGGCTGGACTTTTCACATGTAGGTGCTGTTGAAGTTTCAGGGAGTTTTCACCTCTTTTGATTCTACCGTCCCGAGACAAGCAGCCGTGCGGCTGAACGCTCGTGACAAAGATGGGCAGCTCCCCGCTCTTACTGCCCCGCCCGCCAGCTACCGTCATGCCCAGAGACTCATGGGGTTCCTTCTTCACGGTGATGTGTTTCTCTTTGCAGGTCACACACTGTGACAAGTCCTGGGAAGAAGCATAACACGAAAACACAGGCTCAGCTTTAACCCTATAAAGCCAAATGCATCATATTTGATACATATGTTTCTGAGACATTTTACATCAATTTATGGTAAAAACTTTGCTAAAACTCAGCAAACTACAATATGAAATGTGTCTTCTGCCCCCAAATGGATGCCAGGAAGCAGAAGACTGCAATATATTAATTTTGACTTGTCA
>JAVQJG010085780.1:0-14629 GCA_036024015.1 Craterocephalus amniculus | reverse complement strand
CACACACACACACACATGTCTACACATTTATGCATTTATAGATGTCAAGATCAATAGATTCTTTCCATTTCATAATGAATTTCTTGTTGAAATGTGTACATTTTTTATTGTCCACATTATGGCAGCTATTTTGTTCGTATTTGTCTACAATAGTTACCGAAAACCTGTCACATGTTGAGAAAAGAAGTCAAAATTTTATTAACGTGCCCAACGCGGTTTTATCCAGCCCAAAATGTACGGAAGGAGCCCAAACTGCTAACACTGTAGTTAAGACAAAACAATATAACAAAAAAGGTAAGGAAAGGCAAGTTTATTTATATAGCACTTTTCAGGTTAAAGACAATTCAAAGTGCTTTACATAAGCACATAAGCGCTAAAAAAGGAAAAGTAAAGCAGCTTTTCATAATTCAAACTTTGGTAACACAAGTTCCAGACAAGAATGAATACCCAAGACAGCGTATACATGAGAAATAAACTATAAGACTTCAACTGCAAACTGCACATTTCTAATAAATAAGTGGGTGCATTTAGAATATTTTAACTTTCAAACTAATGCCTTCTGCATTCATGAAGCTGCTCTAACAAAGAAAACAGAGAGGGCTTTACAAACTGAAGGTAACCAGCAGGATTATGACAGGAGGAAATATTATTTGGCTTAATACGACACACCTAAGCTGCAGAGACGGTTATGTTATGTAATTGAGTCATTGAGTATTTTGTGTAATGAGGAGGAGTCCAAACAGTTAGACAGCAGTGGAGATAAAAACCTGCAGCTTCAATGTCATCATGACATGATAAAAAATGGGGGGTGGGGGTATCTTGGTTTTCCTTTGTGTGCTTATGTGTCTGTGAGAAATTATGCCTTTAATTTTTTGTACTTACATTTTTACATAAATGAAATTATGTGCTGTGCTGCAGCAAGCAGATCCTAAAGATATCTGATAAATGGTTATTTGTGACTATATTTATTTAATTACATTATTATTATTATTATTTTTTGAGCTGCAGTAATGATGAATGCTATGTTTACTGTATTAAAAAATTTAAATCTTCAGAGCAACTTTTACAAATGTGGTTTTATGCTCCTCTACCAGTAGGGGATGCTAAAGTGCACCTTATCTTTAGTCGGTCAAGAGAACATATGTGTACGTACCTTTAGGGGATTATTGTGATTATCTAGAGACATGATGTCTGCCCACTGACAGCCGTGACCTTTGGTCTCAATCCCAGCTGACACAATGCTGAATTGATAAAGCAGACGCTCACAGAGTCGCTTTTTCTCCGGTAAAACGTATACATTTGTTTTGTGTCGTCATTATGTCGTGCACTGAGCTGAAAGGTGATGTTTTGGGTTTAAATTGCGAGTGAACAGTGCCACCTGGTGTCACAAATGTAAAATGTTCTCCCTCATCAATAGTTTCATGTGTGCTGCATGTGAACAAAGCTGAGCAGGCTCCCAGAAGCCAGGATGTTTATATCCAGTAATGTGTGTGTAGTGTACACTAGATTTCACTTTGTTATGCCTAGTTAGCAACATCTTGCAGTCTTCATAATTCCACAAGTACCTAATTTAGCATTTTAGCTGACTTAATATAGGTAAGATGTGAAGTATATTGATTGCTGATTGTTGTTTGTTAGTTTGCAGAGGTCAACTAGGCTGTAAAGATTGGTGAACTCAACTGCTACTTTGCTAAAATGTATACTCAGCAGATAATTAATCAGCTATTTAGGCCAAAAAACAAACAAAAAAAAAACCTAGCCCAGCAAAATGAATATTTTCTGTATCTTGTTTTTAAAGAGGTTGTTTCCTGGTTCCATCCCCTGTACAGTACAGACAGTTTGGACAGGAAATTCTAATGTGATTTTTCCACAATTTTTTTGGCAATCTTGTTTGCTGCTATATCTTTTATTTTTTGTATTAGCTATTAAATACTATATTAATCGTCTGAACCTAAGTAAATTATGAAAATTTGCTTTTGCGATTTCTGTAAATTAAAAGCCCTACTGTTTTTCGCCCTCTTCTATCAAGTTGGTTGATTAAAATTCGTGGTAAAAAACATGCTTACGCTGTAAATAACAGAATGTCCTGACTCTGAAGCAAAACAAAATTTGCTGAACGTTTGCCTTCATGCCCATGTGTGCTTTTTTTTCCTTTAGACTTGGTGGGGCTCGTGACAGGGTCATGCATAACTCAAGATGTTTAGTTTTCTTGAGCGTGTTTGTGCGCTTCATACAGGCAGCACGCCCTTCATTCTTCACTCCTAATCTTTGATTGGCTGTAGGGCACCTGGGCTCTCCTCTCATTGGCTCTTTCCTCAGACGCATTCGCTGTCCATGAGCGCTGCATGTGAACAACAGAGGGTGTTTTCTTCAGACATCTGCTTCTTGACGAATTTCTCGTGCACATTTCAGACGTTATTACGGCAGCATCCCAAAAAGACCTTTTCTTTGTGCTTTGAGTGTTTGTGGATTATTGGGGTCGTTTATTTTATCGAATGATCTAGTTTTGTAAATGGCGTACTTACAGCACACAAAATATGATTATTTTATCTACTTAAAAAGTCTCTTTCTGTGCATGGGTGGCTTAAAATTTGTGAAAAGACGTTTAAAAAAGTATACATTTAATGAGAAACGAGACTATAAATATCTGGACAACACATTATAAATATGATAAATAGGGAAATACAATGCTACTCGACTAAGTGGTTGCCACGCGTGATTATTTTCTCCTTTGCACTTTCTTTTTGCGCGCAGTCTGTGCTTCTTACGGTATCTTGGAACCGCTGTTCCTCAGCTGACATATTGCATCCCTCCCCCTCTGCAGCCTCTTGAATCAGATAGTCTGGGCTTAAGCCCACCGCCTCAGTTTGTTGTTCGGATGGTAGCATTCATGATCCAGGACCCAAGATGTTAGACAACGAGGAGTTAATGTTGGAGAGTCATCCGCGGGAGCTGACCCAGAACCCGCTCAGGAAGATCTGGATGCCGCACAAAAACGGCCACATAGCTCACAGACGGGGTAAGATGCAGCCAAGTGCGCACAAGGCTGTGACCGGTAGAGATGTCGGCCGTCTGCTGCCATTTTTTTTTCTTTTTAGTTTTTCCAATTGCAACTAATGCATTAGATCGTGTATAATATTTTCTAGGTGTTATTTCTTTTTTGTATGTCACTATATGCGCGGTTGGTTGTATGATCAAGTCTTGCGTCTAGTGTTGCATCATACTCTGATAAATGCACGTAACACCAGCAACACTGCTACGATTGGAATTCTGGAATCTCGCTGGGGTTATTATTTATCTCACGTGGACCAAATTAATCAGTTTTTCATGGACCAGCACTAACCTGCCTAATGTAGGTCTGTGTGTGAGTCAGCTGCTTTTATCTCACACAGTTGCCTTGTCTGAGTCTGTTTCTGCTGAGGCCAGCTCTGCTTTCTTCTCAACTGTTTTCTTCTTCTCTCTTTTTTTTAAGCAAGCTGCAACCAGTCCTGTCCTGCGTCTGGCACAAAACGTTTCAGTCCCTCTTATCATTTTGTGCCAAGTGTACCCTGCAAGAGCCTCTAATGCATCAGTCTGAATCCACTGAACCACAAAGTGCCATTTCTGTGTCTCAATTCGTCTTGGCAGGAAAGGACACAATAAACAACCCCTAAAAATTGTGTCACACAATAATGGAATGATTATAAATTATTGGTGACTGCAGAAACTAAAGTGCTGTTCTTCAGTAATAGTAAAGCCAGAAAAAAAATTCATGATTTGAGATTATTCCTTTTTTGAAAACATCTAACCTTGAGAGATGCAGCTATAGTACCACAACATATAGACTGTAAACAAGGAGAGAAACATGCAGTACTCAGTCCAACATGTTGCTTTAATTAGAAAGCATGTGCCTCTAGTTTGCTATTTGTGATGTTTGACAAAACACGGGTGTCATCTGCTGCTTTAATGCTTGTTGCCTTTTATTTCACTTTTCCCTTCATGCTTTTGAATCTACAGATTTTTAAAAGTATTTCTCACAGTTTTCCATTGGAGTTACATGTGTTAACTCCTTTTCAGACAAGTTACAGCTCAACAGATCGAAGCTGACAACCCTTGTTCAGCCAAGTAAACACGCAAAAGACTTAATCTCATTAAAAGTTTATTTTTCTTTCTTTTTTTCCCGCCAGTATGCATGACAAACTGTCCAACCCTCATCGTGACTGTTGGACTTCCTGCCCGAGGGAAAACGTACATTTCAAAGAAGCTCACACGCTATTTAAATTGGATAGGTGTGCCAACCAAAGGTATGTATGCCACCCCATCACAAACCTCCAGATTTTCACATGGCTATAATAGAAACTAATTCTACTCCTGGTTTGGACTTATTTTTGTCTTCAACAGAGTTCAATGTTGGCGACTACCGTCGTGAGTGTCTGAAGATCTACAAGTCCTTTGAGTTTTTCCGTCCAGACAATGAAGAAGGCTTAAAGATCAGACGGTGAGTCTTCATCAATTTTACTTGTCAGGTAGTATCATGCAGGTAACCAGAAGGAATAAATGACATGAGCAATCTGCAGGAGGAGCGCTCCCTCATGAAGAAAGGAGCAGATCATGTGTAAAATGAACTGCTTGTGCAAATACCTGCAAATCTCTCAACACATAGGATATTACATAACTTTTCACTTCACTGCGTAAAATCCTTTAAGAACATCCAGCACAAAGTTTTAAGTGTTTAAAAAAAAAACCACTGTGTCCTTTTACAGTCAGTGTGCCTCGTCTGCACTCAACGATGTCCGGCAGTACCTCAGTGTTGAAGGCGGACATGTGGCGGTGAGTATTTCATTTCCGTCCCTGAAGCCTGAAGACAAATAAATCCTCCTAACAAATTTGTCTAAGGGTTGACTAATTAATTCGTTCCTGCTGTTTCAGGTGTTTGATGCCACGAATACAACGAGAGAAAGAAGAGAAACCATCATGAAGTTTGCTGAGCAGAATGGATTCAGAGTAGGTTAAAAGCAGGATTTCATTCACGTGTCACCTTCTCTTTGCTCAACTGTTTGTTTACAGTGTTTTCTTGTCAAATAAGGTGTTTTTTGTGGAGTCTGTGTGTGAGGATCCAGACGTGATCGAGCAAAATATTGTGGTAGGTTTGGTCTAATTTTATTAATTTACGTGTAATTCATTCCAAAGAAGACAGATTCCAGTTTTTACTGCTGTATAAGTTGAGCTCTAGCTGCTGTTCGTATGCGACCATACTCAGCCATAAGCAGCGTCACACAGAGAACGTCCAGCCTTTCCTCTGCTCACATCCTCCGTTTCCTGTTTCCTCTCTCTGAAGCAAGTAAAACTGGGAAATCCAGACTACATCCACTGCAACTCAGACGAGGCCGTTGAAGACTTCATGAACAGAATCAAGTGCTACGAGTCGTCCTACCAGCCCCTGGATGAGGTTCTGGACAGGTGAGGACATGTGAGCGCGGTATGACATGAGCTCAGCGTTACAGGTGTTTGACTGGTAATCTATTGGCAGGGATTTGTCTTACATTAAGATCATGGATGTGGGCCGTCGCTACATGGTGAACCGTGTAGTTGACCACATCCAAAGCAGAATTGTCTACTACCTGATGAATATCCACATCACTCCACGCTCCATCTACCTGTGTCGCCACGGTGAGAGCGACCTGAACATCAAGGGACGCATTGGAGGAGACTCCGGCTTGTCTTCTAGAGGGAAAGAGGTGCGTGTCTGCACGATGAGAGTGAATTTTGTTTTTCTGATTCTGATTTAATGCATACTCCTGACATAATGTCTCACCACCCAGTATGCCAAAAGTCTGAGGAATTTCATCGAGGAGCAAAACATCCAAGATCTGAAAGTTTGGACGAGCCAGATGAAGAGAACAATCCAGACAGCGGAGTGCCTCGGCGTGCCATACGAACAGTGGAAAGCTCTCAATGAAATCGACGCTGTATGTTAATTACATTTCCACACAATCGTCTGAAATCAGGAGTGTGAAATCTAAACACACCAACATCTCCTCTTTTTACTAAGGGTGTGTGTGAGGAAATGATGTATGAGGAGATCCAGGAGCATTTCCCATTGGAGTTTGCAATGAGAGACCAAGACAAATACCGCTACCGCTACCCCAAAGGAGAGGTAATAAAAATAAAAAAAAGACCTTTTAAAGATTTGAGATTCTTAATTGTGTGAAAGATTTGGAGTGTTTGATGGTTCTCCGATTCCTCCGTCAGTCGTATGAGGACCTGGTGCAACGGCTGGAGCCTGTGATCATGGAGCTAGAGAGACAAGAGAACGTCCTGGTCATTTGTCACCAGGCCGTCATGCGCTGTCTTCTCGCATATTTCCTGGACAAGACTGCACGTAAGAAGGAATTACTATTAGTCTTTTTGAAATGTTAACAGTCTCAGCCTATTTCCACCGGGTGCGTGCACGACACATTCTGTCTGCGCCACAGTTATGTTCAGACCTTTGTGGCGCGTCAAATTACACCGTCCACATGCCAGGTGCAGAACTGCAGTCCCTGGTAGCAAGATCTGCGTTGTTGTGATTTTGCTACCATCTATGGTGAGAGTTGTGAGATTTCACGCTTATAAACACTGTGAATAAAGAGGGCTGCAGGAAAACAAAAAGTTCCTCTGCCTGTTCGAGGATCGTTTTCTGGTAGTTTGGAGAAGGTAGAAGTAGAACAGGTTGGAGAGGGAGCTGGTTTCGGTGCATCCCCTCAACCAGTGGAGAGATTTTTTTAAGAAATAAACTGGATATTTTACATGGTCCCATGTCTGATTTCCTGTCTAGTTCTATCTGACCTGCTGGTTTCGACATGTTCTGGAAGCATGGTCTGTCAAAAATAGACCTGGCGTGTATAATTAGCAAACACCTGCGACAGGGCATTTCTGGGGCAGGCCTGACACACACCAATGTGGTCAGATCAATCAGCTTCGGTGATCACCACGCAAACAGAATGCATCGCACACGCATCTGGTGGAAATGGGGCTTTTGTTTTCTGATCATCAGCAGTGTTGTGGATTCTTTTAGCAAAGCTTGCAGGTATTGAAAAGTATTGCTCTGCAATAGTAGATGACAAATTGCTTAAACTCAGATTTTTGTCTTTATTACCACAGGTGAGTTGCCTTATCTCAAGTGCCCTTTGCACACTGTGTTGAAGCTGACCCCTGTAGCTTACGGTGAGTTTTACTGCTTTTTTCATATAACATATAAAATATGTTGTCACCATTATTCTCTTACATTAATCCATTTGTCACAATATCAAGCAAAGACACAAACCCATTTAAAAACCATATCATCAGCATTGTAAAGCAAACCTTTAGATGAATACTATGCTGGATAACTTCCGGATCTATTAATGGTCCTTTTGTTTGTTCTTCCACAGGCTGTAAAGTGGAATCCGTCTATCTAGGCATAGATGCTGTGAACACACACAGAGACAGACCAGAGGTAGGTATGACCCTGGCAGCACATAGAGATGTTTCACAGCAGACCCTTTGACCTCACTGTGTTGTCGAGCGATCATCTGTGACCCACATCTCAATCAGGGGAATCTCTCTCGGATAACTCTGCCTGAGCAGGGACCCACTTTGTTTTCTGTTCTCTTGAGAGGCGCATCACGTCCTTTAACGTTCAGTCTGCATCTCCGTTACATGCTGTCAGTGCCGCTTCATCGTGTTCTCAGCAGAGCCCCCACCCTGTAGTAGTCACTGTCAGCAACCAAAACAATTTTGACATCACTTACCAATGTTATTCTGCATTACCAGCAAAAAACAACACATTCCTCTGGTTTTCCATCCATGGAGTTCATTTTCAGTACTAATCACGCAACTCTTCATGTTCATCAACACCCCTGGGACAGATATGAAGGCTTGTTTATGACAACTAGCTAACATTTAGTGGCATTACCAAGCTGAAGCCAAAATTATGTATGGGTTTATGTGCGAGTAAATCTTGTTTTTATGTATGTTTGTTAGTCAAGTCAATGATAAATAGGAGGGTGTTTGTGTTTGACTGAATACAATGAAAACCATCTATATATGTTATATATTATATGGCTGCTTTTAAACCAATTTTTGCTCTGAAATCTTAACTTAAATAGCACGCTCCTGTAAGAACAATAATTACTGGCACAGTTGATGCATCCAGTAATGATTGTTTAAGCTTGGCTTTGTATTTTAACACTTATTTATATTTCTAAATGTGAAGGGTTGACATTCCCTTCACATATCAGCAATGATGTTTATTTTGTGTTGGTTAATATGCAGGCTTGCACTTAAAATCTAATGTCACTTGTTTCATGTTGAGTTTCAAAAGGTTGACGCATTGTAAACAAAATAAAAAGTTCCTTCCTCACATTGTTTCTAGTCAAAATATTTATTTGCTTCAAGTCAAATTGCACTCAGTGACTTAAAGAGCTGTCTAAATGGAAACGTTATCTTGTTCATTTCATAATGCGGGGTAGAGTTGGGCATTGATTTGTCCCAGTAAGACTAAGCAGTGTTTTCCACAAGTAAATATTTACTTCTGTACAGCCTTTATACACCCAGACAACTCTTCCTTCTTAATAAACCATTTAAAATATATTTTGATATTGAGAAATATCCCTTAAATGTTCAAGATTCACTCTGAGATCAAAGCGGTCTGTTTCATACCCCATATACATGAGACATTTTTGTTTTATAATTAATATTAATGAATTTAATGTATAACAGTGTAACACAAATGACTCATTTCTCTGGATTTTTCAGAATGTGAACGTACAGCGCAGCACAGAAGATGCACTGCAAACGGTCCCGGCCCACCAGTAGCTTCTGTACTTCTTGTTCCACCTGCAACCTCATGTGAACGGTGCTGTTCAGCAGGGGATGTCTTCCTGGACTGTCACGCTGAACTCTCAAATGTCATTTTTTAACATCTCTGTTTGAATTGTACTGTGGTTTGACTTTCATTGGGGAAATCTAAAAAAAACAAATGACAGTATTTCTGATAATGTGGATCCCCCGTTAACAGTGCAATGGTAATCTTGATGTTCAGTGTCCACTCCATACTGAAAATGCAATAAGCTTCTGTTTTTCTTTTTGGGATGATGTTTTTAATTGTGTGAAAAAGCAAATGTGACTCTGGGGTGGGGAACAACAAAGGTTGTTCTTTCAGCATTTTTCTTTTTTATAAAATAGAAATTAACCATGGAAAAAAAAGGCAGCATACTAACAGAGATTAAAATGATCATAAACATTCCAATGGCGAAGATTAAACAAACTAATGCATCAAACTTCAGAGGACTAAAATCACTTTGTGAACGGATGTGACATTATCCTGTAAGGTGTATTTTATGTGCTATAATCCAAATTGTGATCACGGTGAAACCAAACTGAATTTATGGGATGCCGTGTCTGTTTTTAACTGTTGAAAAGAAGCTATGATTAATCAACACTTGTTCTTCATTTAAAGTTTTTTTTTTTAAAGTTTTTTGTTAAATCATTTTATCTGCTATGAAAACAAATACCTCTTTTTAGTTTGTATGAAGAAGGGTACTGAGCAAATCAGATGTGTCTTGATGATTTGTGTGTAAAATGAACCATTTCATGTCGTGAGAAGACTGAACTCTACATTGTATATTATAAAATTCAATGACTTGTCTTCAGTTGTGGAAGTCAATGCTCAATGTGGGAAATCATTTTTTCCCCTGTAATTTATTAAATAACCAATTAAAAAGAGGAATCACTAAAATACAAAGTATACAGTACTTTATTTTTTCACTGCCAAGGGAGTATTCGTTTCATTTGTGAACATGTGAATTAAAGCAAGAAACATAAAATGATTGCCTTCAGAGTTCAACATCTGTAATAAAACATAGCAAAATGAAATTTAATATGCATAATATATATATATATATTTATCTATATATATTTAAATCATCTGGAAAAACAATCCTGTGCTCATTAATATTGTTAAATATCTCAAGGAGCTGCCCATGTTTCAAAGGCAGATATTAATGTGATGTGAATATTGATTATGTACAAACATCAATATTTTGAGCACAGGGACATTTTCAGGGTAAAGGGTAAAACCCCACTGGCACCGCACAGTCTTACACTGTACATCCCATGTTTCTTCTCTTGGCTGGTCATATTTGCGGTGATCTGCCCTGTGACGTGAACGCTCCACAGTGACGGCCAAGATTACGACGGGAATACGTTCCAGGGTTTTCTTTTTCCTTCTTTCAGAACTGAAAAGAAAAAGTGTCACAACTGCAATAAGTCTAGGACACAATTAAAGCAAAGAATATGTTGGCAATCATTCAGAAAATACAACAAAAACTTGTGACTGCAACTTTGGCACAACACACACATGATGAGCAGGCAACTCACATTTTTGAGGAATTCCTCAGCGACAATACGAGCTCTGGCATTGACCGAGAGCTTCATTTCACTGATCTCCTTGTCAATTTCTTCCATAAAATTAATGACGAAATCCACTAGTTTATGCTTGTACATCTGCTCTGTGTGGAAGTTGGTGATGAGGAAACTGATGTCGTAGCCCTGTGGGAAGCACACAGGTAAAAACAGGACTGTTAAGGCAAGGCAAATGGATCTTTGCAGCACGAGTCAGAAAAAAAAAACAACTGTAACATTCATCCATCTATAGTGAGTGATGGGAGCATTTCAAAGTAACAAAGTAGCTCAAAGACGTTTTATTTAGGAAAATACACAGTTTTCTAGATAAATGAATGAAAAGATAGATGAAATGGTAAATGAGCAGAAATTAGCTCAAAGTTTTCTGAAAACTTAAAAAGGCAAAATAACACTACTGCTAATAACTTTTGTTTTAGCGCCACTAACCTAGTAAGATTTCTTAAACATTTTCACACATTTTATACTGCACAGTGTATTAATTAAATATATACATTAAAAGCAGACACACACCTAAAAAATGTGAACGTAAGAAAAAGCAAATTACAGAAAAGTTGGTCTGTTTTACATTCAAGACTGACATTTTTCAACTTAATTTCAAATCTGTCATGTTTTTTTATCCCTCAGCTTTTAGTGTTTTCTAAAACTGCTCTCGTTTTAAAACTTATTTAAAGGGCTCTTTTAAGGGTGTAAGGACCAACCAACCAACCAACCAACCATTTTTTGAACCGCTTAACAAATTAACTTGACTGACCCATTTTCCATTCCTGATTCCTGTCCTACATACCCCTGATATCTCTCAGTTAACTGACTTAACTTATCCAGACCTTCAGGATCCAGATAAGCTGTCCTACAAAGCTAATTATTTACCAGTAATTTATCCCGTGGTTTTCCTGTCTCGATCAGTGTGGCTCACACAAAAGGATTCTGCAGCATCTGACCAATCAACAAGGGGATTCCCTGCAGGCTGTGAAGCAGCTACTTAAAGTGCAGACAATTATTCTTCAGAATTATTAAGGATTTAAACACATTATGAGGCCAAAAACAACACTGTTGCAACAGCCACCAAGGAGTGCTGGCAGAAAATTTCAGACTTTTTAAAATGTGTACATTTGTAATTATTAATTCATCAGACAATATAAACGTACAGAACTCTGATCACTTTATTACAGCCCAAAGGTTTTGGGCAGCTTCCTCAATTTCCTTTATATTTTGTCTGTCTGACTGTTACCAACATAGATAAAGTTATGGGCGAATTATGATTAAATCTTAAGGACGTTTCAGAAATTGAATAAGAAGGAAGTGGTTAGATTTTTGGAGTGATCCAGATAATCATCTGCATCCAATGATATATATATTTTTTTTATTATTTTTTTACAAAAATATTTGTTTTTAGTGCAGTGAAATTGCAAATAACACCCACAGTCTTTGGCGGTGTTGAGGTGCGTTTTCCAACTGCAATTTCATATGACTTCTTTCCAGCTCAACGCACCGTGTCAGTGCGCTTGTGTTATAATATTAATTGTTAATAGTTGTGCGTTCCATAAAATCCTTGTTCTGCTGTTCTATTTGACAATTTTTATTAACCTTTTATTAACCCTGGAGGACTTTAACAGACTTGGGAACAAAAACAAAAATTTAACATAAAAGCACAGGCCTCTGCTTACCTCTACTGGTTTCCTCCTCAGGATGAAGAAGTTCTCTGCCCTCATCATCATGAAACGCATGAACTTGTGGCACAGGATTTTCTCAATTTCATCTGCCTACAGCCCAAATGATTTAATATGAAAATATGAAAGTTGTTTTTACATCAGTTGTAAATGTTAACACAGAGCTGAGGCAGGAGCCCTTTTTAACACAGCAGTCGTTTCTCATTGCTACATAAAACATCTGAGTAAAGCTGACGTCTGTCTTTGGTAAATCACACAGACCAAACTGGCTGCTTGATGCCTCATGAACGTGATTACGTAGAGCCAGCCAGTGCTGCAAAATCTGCTGAGTGACAACTGCATTGTAATTTACGTTCCACAATTCCATCTCTCACTTATGAATACAGACCATTTCAGCTCTGCAACTACTTTCACTGTAGGCTCAGACGTGTAAGTAAAGGATATAATTCAGCCTTTCATTCTGCAACTGCACTTTCATCCAATGAGGTCCTACCTCGAAACAAACTGTGTGAGAAAGTCTAAGGTCCTGACAGATCCTAGACTGACCTGCTTGACAGCAATGCTGACTCGGACGGAGTTGATGGAGCCCTCAATCAGAACCTTTTCCTTCTCGTTACGGCTGATGATTACAGGTTGGAGGAGCAACTCTTTACTGCTCCTGGATGTGCAGAGAAACACACACAATGTTATATTGAATTACCATCTAACAGGCAAATAGTTTAAGACTTTAAAGTCTCTCTTATAGTGAATGCTTGACTCACCTGACTTCCACCTCTGGCTTGTTGTGCCTTTCCACAACTTGTGAGGAGAAATTCTCCAGGCAGAGCGCGGCCTGCAGCGTGGCACGCACAGCGTTGAGATATGGACGCAAAGTTGCCGTCTAATGGTGAAAAACAACAATTAGAGTAGATGGTACCCGGTGTTTCAGACATTATGTTTAACCGATAGCTGTGGAGAGCTCTGTTCAGCTATTTGATCAATTAAAAATGGTGATCTGGTCATTTGAAAGCAGGTGGCTACAAAAGTCACAGCATCTGAATCCTAAAATCTGCACCTTCTATGAACGTCATAAATCCTATTGAATGTCACAACAAAAACTACTCATCAGGGAAAAAAATGCTAATAAAAAAAGATTAAAAAGATTATGGAGGACAAAGTAACTTAGAATAGCTTTGATTTGTAGTGATTTCCTTGAGGGTGAAGTGGACCCCATCAATGGCAGCAAAATGCCCCCTATAATACAGCAGAACTTAAAGATCCTTCCGCTGTAAAAGGCAAAAAAAAATTGTTTTTCTTCATGACTTGTCACATGTTTGCAAGTTGATGAAATGGCAGCCAATATCACAATTTGAACTGTAGAAATGTCAACTCATACTGCTAACGTTAAGGGTGTTTTTTAGATGCCATTACACTCTTTGTCCAACAGAGAGCACTGACTGACAAGTTGAGTTTTGAAATTTGACTTAATCTTTCATCACACATATTTTTTATTGTGGGACTTACTTTTGAAAAGCATAAATAATTTACACTGATTGCAGCTTTAACATGCTACAATGATTGAGGTAAATCAAAGGGGATGCTAAGGGGACTATCTCAATACAGAAAACCATAAACAGTTTCTCCCTGCTGCCGGATGTGGAGGACGACAGCAAACATGTTTAAAAAGTAAAGCTTTCTTCTAAAATTAAATAATGGTTTAAAAGTGTTCATTTTTATGCTGCAAGACAAAGCTGTACCGGATAGTAAACCACCATCATGTCAAGTGTATCATCACTATTATCATGTACAATGGTGCCAGCTGAAGCAGCAGACTTCACCTGATGCAACATTCCTCGTGCAGCCACAGTGATGGGTTAAGCAACAAGGTTTTAACGCCACGTAACGACCAATACCTATGCAATAATTTTAAAAAGACATTTTAGCCTCCCCATCTGAATGAACGATGGCAAAATGATAATATCGCTCTCGCAATGAAGCGGATGAGCTAGCGTTAGCTTGTTAGCTAACAGCCATCTAAAGGACCTCAGTGATGACCGGTGACAACAATTATTACTCTGTTAACAGTAATAACCTACTACCAGCAGCTTCTGATACACGTACGTGTTAATCATTGACATTTTATTTATACATATGTCAAAATTCCCTTACCATTTCTCAGTATCAGGAGAGGCGGCTAAAGGCGGAAGTAGGTATTCTTGCGTTTTCCGCGTACAGACCGGAAATGAATAGCGGGAACTGATGTCTGGGCAGATAAGAAAGTAGCTTGGTTCTGTTCAATTGTGCACGTTGGTGGTTTCATTTTTTTTTAAATCTAACCACAAGGGTAAATCTCTCTTATTTACCATGATTATTGCGAAGATAAGTATTTCATTCATTCTGTTGAGAGAAAGCAGAACACCGTTTTGGAATCTACGGTTTTATTAGGCCCGAGCACCGAAGGCGGTGCGAAGGCCTATTGAAATGCAAGTGTTTATTCTTTTTCTCGTTTTTCTTTTTATTTTTTTTTTCTCTCTTCCGCATCTAAGATTGCATTTTTG
>JAVQJG010085765.1:0-18807 GCA_036024015.1 Craterocephalus amniculus | reverse complement strand
CCCCCCCCCCCCCCCCCCCCCCCCCCAGAAACGGAAAAAGACAGACATAAAAACAAGCTTAACGGGCTGCCTCCTTCTCAGTGAACAGCCTCATCATCTCCAGAAAAAACAACTTTCTCCAAAGGAGATGTAGCCCTGGGCTATATATTAAAAATGCATATCAAAGCAAAGAAAAATGGACGTGAGAGATTCTAACTAAATAAATTAGCATATCTAACTATCAAACTGCCTTCCTTTCCTCAATGAGACAAGGACAGAAATTAATAATAAAACAGAGTAAAAGACAGCTGAATAAATAGCATTTTTAAAAGGAAAGAAAAAAAGCAAGGATGGGAATCATTTTCATTCAGAAACACAGTCGTGCACCTAAATGCATCACTGTGAGTTGTAGTTGGGGTATTTCAAAGTAACCTTTATAGATGACTTCTCATTTAGTTTGAGTACATATTTTCACTTCAACAGTTATACTTTGTGCAAATATAAGCATTGTGACGTGTCCGCACTGTCTTACACGCAACATTGTACTTTACTTTCAAAACATTAAACTGGAGTATGAATGTTTTCATAAGGTGTAGTGAATATCAAAATCCCCTCTCAGTTCAAACATGGCTCAGAAAGCAAACAAGGAAAGAAAAAAAAATAAACTAAACTAAACAAACAAAACAACACCTGTACTTTGGAGAAATTTAGCCCAGCATAAAAAGTTCAATGGTGCAACAAAAGCGAAATAAATCCCTCAAACCTTAAATGCCTAATGAGGTGGTCAGTCCAAACGACTCCAAGACAAATAGCCTGTCAGGCAACCTGCTTTGTTTATTGCTGCTCCTTATTTGCGTTATTGGCATATTTTATTTTCTAATTATCAAAATATTTCTTACAAGTGGAGCAATGACAAAACCGGTGTCTGAGCATAGGAAGCTCCATCGGAAATTGGCTTGAGTATCAACCATCTGCCATGAAACTAAACAGGCCAGTTTATCTAATCTCTCCAATATAAACAACAGCATGCCTCATTTCTACACTTGAGTTGGAGGATCACGCTGTTGCCGGGTTTTAGTTTTCTTTTTAGTTTTTTTTTCAACTTCTTTCTGTAACAACATAGTCCTGCACGGTCTAACTAAAGCTCAGTTCACCTAGTGCTGCGCTGTGAGGGCGATGGGCATTCAAAGAGAATCCACTGCTATTAGGCCTATAGCCAGACCCAACAGATGTAGCACAGAGACTTTGCATAACACTTAAATCTGCTTTAATTCCTAATAGGCTTGGCCTTGTGCTTTACAGATATTAACCAGTCACTTTGTTACACTAGCTGCTCATTTTTACTCTCCACCAAAACATTAGCTTCATCACAGGCGTGCAATGCGCGGTAATTCACAGACATCCACTCAATACTACACTGTCAGCTCAACCAATACAGTAGACGGGGAGATTCTGTGTTTATGACGAAGAAAATGCGCGATTTCAAGAAGAGAATCGATCTACAAATTTAAAGCTACTGTACTTCAGGTGCATATAATTGAATTCAGCGTTATGGAGCCTTCAGCCATAAAACGAGGGAGCAGAAGAGAAAGCAACTGTAGTACAAACCGCACGGTAATCAATACGAAACAATTAAACACATTAACATCAACAGCAATGGAAGGCCTCCAGACGAACTATCATATGCCTTGTGAACTTGACATTGATGGTAAGCCTTTAGCTCTGATATGTCTTTCAGTAGGCTACGGCTTTCTCCACCTCTGCAGCACAATCCACAGCTTTACGCGCAGGCCATATCCAGCAATGCACAATCCCAAATATAGAGCCCTATTCTTTTTAAATTTGGCCTTAAGCAAAAGTTTATACAGTTGATACCATCCTTTAACGTTAAACCTGAGTAGCCTAAAAGATAATTGCCTTATTTTTTTTTCATCTTTTTTTTAATTCAGCGTGCAACGCTCCAAATGCGTGGAAGCGCTCTAACACATGTCGTCCAACACGCACACACTCATTCAATTATTCATCACGCACGCGCAGGCACATTATGCACACATGACTGCTCCTAATCAAAAGACTAAAACAATAACTCGGTCTATTGTATCACATGTAGCTTTTGACCTTAGAACATCGATCGGCAGCTTTTCCTTGCAGGACAGAGCATGCTCTATTTACCGACGACACAGCAGGGTCACACACTGAAGCTCTACGTAGCCCCAAAGTTGGCTTTATGAGAAAGTGATTAGCTATATCAGAAAATAGCCGATATGTCACGCATTAAAAATATAGATCCAGCACGGAGATATTTATGTCGGAGCCAGACAAAAACAGAACCTCACTGAATAAAATAGCGACTGTGTTACTTACGTGATCTGCAAGGTTAGTTGACGATCCTGAAAGTTCTTCGTGATCTGATTTTGAACTGCCATCCCGTTCATCAATAACTAGATCTATTGGCATTTTTCCTTTCAAACAGCTGATGTACCGGTGGCAAAAATTGTCGCAGAGCTCATGCACCTAAAGAAAATAGGAAGAAAAAAAAAACACCTTTCAGGATGGGGAAACGCTCCAGCCAGTCCAAGAATAACTCCAATTAAGGGGCATTATCGGCAGCGAGGAAACAATAGTGAAATTGTTGCAGTGCTTATTATTCTCCTGAGACCGGAGCAACAAGTTGAACGACAAAAAATAAACAGCATGCCGTAAGCTGGCGAGATAATGAGCGACTGAAACTAAATCTGCGGATCAATAGCAATGTGCAGCATGTGCACAGAGGCTCTGACATATTTAATCAATATTACTCCAGCTGCATCAATTATTGGCTTAATAAAACGGCATTTTAAAAAAATAAAATCAAAATCCTTACACTTTTTCACAATGTTGTCCGGTTTTCTTTTTGATATTTCCAATAACAATCGCACTGCATCAAATCTAGCCACGGGTTTGATAATATCAGTGTCATTTAACCCTAGCGTGCATGTTTCGAATGACACATGTTTAAAAAAAGGAAAAAATGTATCTATTCATTAAACGTACCTTTTCTAGTTCCAAGAGGTGAAACCGTAATACTTGTATGGCTTGTATCATCTGAAAAAAAGAAAAAGTAGGCACAATTAATATGACCAAATTGGTAGAATTAATTTTTCTTAAGCTCATATGGAGCTATAAAACGTCTAGGTGTACAGAGTGCACTGCAATTAACTGTAAAAGTAACATGCCCCAGTCTAATAAGTAATTAAACACTAATGAGCTGGGTTTTAGAAAAGAAGACTGTACCAAGACAGTAAAGACTGGCGTGATCATGCAGCTTCACTTCAACACAGATCTGGGATCTGTGAGGAAGTTTGTGTCCTATGTTCGCACATTTATAGTGTGGGCACTTTATAGTATCGTAAGAGAATAGAAAGGTGCGCTTACCAAATTGTCCAACTCTGGATTTGATGAAAATAAAGGTTTTTCTGCTCGGACCTAAAATAAAACAGCACATGTAAAAGTTACCTCGGTGTGAAATGATAGGAATTTATAATTCCCCACCTTTCTGTAACCAGTAACTCTTTAAAGAACTCAAAAAAGTAATTTCGCCTCTAAGTTGGAATTCTGCAATGGGTCTCGGCTTATACATAGTTATTATATATTCAGTTGTTGTTTTGGTTTGTTTAGATTTTTGTTTTTGTTTTTCTTCCCTCTGTAGATATATAGGCTATATATAAAGTGGGCATGAAACTTAAAGAAGCCATAATATCCAGTATATTTCATTGAGCAAAATTGACCTGTTTGGCAAAGACTGCAATGTCCTCATTGAAGGAGTCTGAAGAGCAGACATCGCCGCCTGCAACGCCGGGCTCCCTCGGAGTACACGTCGCCAACTCACACTTCTCAAAAACCAGTGCGAGCAATGGGAATAAAGGGTGACTGCAAGAGGGGAAACACAGCCTGAGTACAAGCAACACACCGGCTCCACACTGCAAAAAATGTCCAATCAACAAGCATTTGTCCGTTCTCCTTTATTTTTTTCTCAGGGTAACACAAAAAAAAAAAAAAAAAAAATACCAAACGTTGTATAAATATATATATTTTCTTACTGACTTTTAGTTTTAAGAACTTCTCTTTAAACAAGAGGCAGAATCTTAAAGATAAGATAGATAAAAACTGCATTTCTGGTATCAGATCAATTCTTCAGCTGGTAGCTGTTTGAACTAAAATGGCCTAAGTCAGAATGCGCATCGGGAGTAGTTTAACCCAAAGTCTTAAGAAAACTGAACATCTTCAGCTGAATATATTATTTGACTTTCTGAGACTGACATTTCTTGCAGTGCAAAGAAAGGGAAAACAGACTAAAAAGTCAAGAAACTAAGGAGAAAAAACAATACGGATATCTTTAGAAATAAAATTACATTCATCTCTACGGTCTGGTAAAAAATTTTGAAATTATACTGATTTACTGGGGAGTTAATTATTTTACCCAGAACAGGCCTATAACTTTTATAAAAATCTGTAAAATGTAACTTCCAATAAATCACCATGAGAATATCAAAAAATATTTCTATGTAGGTAGTAGTTTAAAAAATTGTATATCATCCAATTGTGTAATAAAACACGGCTTTAGATTCTTTATTTTTATCTTTTTGATTTGTGGCTATAAAAACGAGGGTAAACTCTATCCTATACATAAAAACGTAAGTAAGAGATGAGGTGGATTTACTCCACCGCTCAGATTAGTGGATTATGGCACTTCAGTGTACGTATCAATGAGCAAAAGCTGTAATCATATTTTTAGTTTTGCATCCATGAGAACAGACGTTCTCTTTCACTGTTTGGGAATAATCTTATAAAAGTAGGCTTAGACAGACACACGGTGCGTTTCAATGCAATATCTGTGTGTGTGTTTGTGTGTGTGTGTGTGTGTGGTGTGTACGTATGGCACCGCGATTTTTTAAAAATTTAACACAAGAGCGAAAGTGCTTCAAAGTCAATGTTATTTTTTGTATATAGCTGGCAGTTATATTAAAGGAGGTTTGTTATTTATGGATTTCCCCCCCTTTTGTTTAATACGATTATTCAATGGATTCTGTAACTTTCGAGGTTGGACTTCTGAGCTTCCATATTATTTTACAAGCTCAAGGCTCATACTTTTACTTAGCCTACTGCTGGCTTGAAGATGCTTTGTACAATGAGTGTAAAATTACATTTGAACAAAACTCCCCAAACCAACAATAGAACTCCAAATTGCGGTTAGACAAGCAAAAACATAATAAAAAATGGTGAAAAGAGAGAAACAAAAGTTTCAGGAAAAATTTAAACTTCGTCAAAAAACCAACAAAAAATAAACAAACAGAAAACAGGACGAAAATTTAGTTTTAGCAAACCTTACCCATAAATTTGATCTTTATCCCTCTTTAAAACGTCGTTGACAGCAGAGCCCATGGTGGTGGGCATAACGTTTGGATGAGGAGCGTGGGCTCCGTAATGCTGGCTGGCGTGCAGCGGCGGTCCGTGGTTCAGGTGGTGGACCTGGGGAAGCGGCCGGGGAGCATGCGGGTCCCCGTACATCGACGCCGGGACTCCATCCATCCCACCATAATGGGCCAGCTCATCGTACTGGGAATAAAATTAGAGTAAAAGTGAGCGCAATCCCCGGCTACTTTTTAAACAAATGTTTTTTGTTTTTTTTTTTGTTTGTTTTTTAAAAAGTACAAAAAAGCCTGTCGTCTCATAATGAACACACGCAGCGGAAAAAACTAAGAAGCTGTTGGCTGTGAGAACACGCTGTAGCCTGGACAGAAAAGTGTAACATTTTAAAAATCTGCGATACAGTTTGTCATTACCAGAAACATTTTAACTTTGGTGCTCCCCTCTGCACGCAGAGTTTGGTGGGTGAAAAGAGCGAATTAGTTTGGAGTCTCCAGTGAAACTGCTCCACGACTGTCGTGGAGGCTGTCGGTAAAAGCAGAGGCTGTCACTTTGCTTCAAGAGTGAGAACGCTGCAAAAATGTCAAATAAGGGGGCTTTGATATGAATACTTTGTAAATTTGCCAGCACACGACAAGAGGGTAGCGATCTCTACAGAGGATTTGAACAGGTAAGTGTAGGAGATTTAAAACCTACCCTTTGCGCCATGAGGCTGCGCTCCAATAAACTCCTGAATCTGTCCGTATATTTAATATCCCAGTCCCGGTTAGAAAGTGATTTAGAGGCAAGATTCCTCGCTCAGCCAACTTTGCGAATTGTCCTATTCGCCACTGTGGTTCAGTTTAATTCGTAGCATTGGGGAGTTTTGCAATTTTTCTTGTTTTCCCTCTTTCTTTGAAAAAAAAAAAGAAAAAATGCGCCAAAGTGAAGGTTACAATCGGCCCATCAACAACCTGGATGTAACTAAACTGTCGTGTCTCATGGCTTTTTGCCACTCCAGCTGTCAATCAAAGCCAGAGGTTGTCAAGGTAATGAATGAATGACGGTTGGTGATGATGTTCAAGAGAAGGACGAATCTTTTTAGTCCGTTTTCATCCCGTAAGTCCGCTTCTCCTTTAATGCCTCCAGATCGCTATCTTGTTTTATTATCACTGTAAGAAGAAAAAAAGAAGGAAAAAACTGCAGAAATTAAGAGATTGCGATTCGGATCTCTCCTTTCTTTCCCCCCGTAGGTATTTCGTCTATCTGGCGAGACTGAGATGAGTGAGTGTCAGCGAGTGTTGGCAGGTTGGCTGCTAGCTTGCTTATAGAAACAGAGTCAGTTCGCAGCGCTGAGCGGTGGGCGAATGAAATGACGGATCCCGGAAGTAGTGGTGGCCATAGCCAGTCCTACAGCAGCTCCAGAGAAGAGAGAGGAGAGACCAAATCTTGTGATATGTAGAGCAGCTATATGTGAGGCACAGGGAAAGCTTCAACTCCACACTGGAGGCGAAATGCTGAAAGCAACACAAGCTCCTACTCCCACCCAATTCCTTGTTTTGCCGAGAAGAGTCCTAAAGAGAAAACAAGAAGAGGTTGAATGAGAGAGCGCGGACACTTAGACTGCTTCGAGCTGATTAAACAAAACGCTGACTGAACTTGAGTGCACGAATTATAATTTCCGTGGGGAAAAAAGTTGAATTAAAAAGAAGATTTAACCGCGTAGGCTACTCAAACATTTAAGCAGTGGAAATGTAACTTGTAGGCTACAAAAGACACAATTATGAAACATTTGATCTTACACCAATAAAGTTAGTGATAGAAAAATAAAACTATTTAAGTTATCGCAGATGTATGATTTCTGAGTTTAATTTGATCATGGCGCTCACTTGTTATCTATTTCGTGGTTATAAACCAGCGTGCATACTTAATATCTCTGTAATGCCTCCTAATCTTGTTTTTAATTATTACCCTTACCCTTTTAGCTAATCAAACTACATGCAGCACCCCTGTAAGTAAAGAATGAACTTTTCCAAAAGGAAAAAGCTTTTGTAGGGAAAGTAATTTTGTATGTTTCTTTCGTCCAATCCCCTCTCTTGATAGAAACCCGTGCCTTACCCCAGAGTAGTCAATTATGAAAGCTCCCCAAGATCATCAATCACGCGAAGAGATTGAAGTTTAGAGGAGGAGCAACGCTCCGGCCATCGATTGCAGTGAAGCCCTTTTTGGAGCCTGAGCACTTTTAAGCTCTAAACAGAAGCAGGCCATCTATCCCCTTTAATATTTGGCTACATCAGTGTTAAAATGCTATCATGGCAGTATTGATGGATTCTCACATAAAGGCTCCATTTGTAGTTGCGTGGCATTTTTGATGGTTGAAATTAATTATTCACAGGTTAGGATTAAGTTAGACACACGCTAAGGGAGATGGGCTGTGGCTACTGTTGGAGGGTCAATAAACTCTGCCAACAAACAAAATACTAAGCACCGACGCTCGGGGTCTATTACAGGGTAAGCATTTCCCCCTCTCTCTTTAAAGGAAAAAGACTTAATAAATGAAACCGTGACAACAGTTATGTTTGTTGGCATAAAGGGGGGTGGGAAGTGTAGGACTGCAGGGTTTGACAAACGGCTGTGTGGACATTTCAACTCGCAATACCCCGGGAAGGACTAGCAGAGCTGTGCGCACAGAGAGCCAAGGCATTCACCGTCTCCAAGTCTCTCTCTTACACTCCTGTAAAAACAACCAGTCCGGCATACTCTGCTACTGAAGACTGATATTTTCATAAGCTAAATACTGTCGTTCACTTTGATTTGTGCTCTGACGCTTGACTTTTGTTTCATCCTTCTCTTTTGGACAACCACGGTAAGTAGCACAACCCTTATGCTGTATCTAACGCTTTGTTGTGAGCGCGCGTTCTCTCACGGCGCAAGAAGTTTTGGAGGCTGGACTACTAAAAATTGTGGATAGAATGATTATATTTTTTTTTATAAGCGTAGCAGATCTCTTGTGACTACAGCATTGTAAAAAAATCCAGATGCTGGATTTTTTAAGTTTACATTCTTCTAGATCTTGCGATTGCACCGGCATTTCCCCGCATTTATTGTAGAAATATGCGTTTTGCCCCGAAGGAGAGTGATGTAAACACACGAGGAGCGTGTGAAAATAGAACAGGCTAATTATGCGTGCCCAATGTAGGACTCCACCGAAACGCATGTATCCCTACAAAACCTTCAATAATAACCCCTAAACACGTGAAATTTAAAGCTATTTGTTTTTGGAAATATTTATTTGACAAATTAAGAAGTCATAAACACACGACTTAATAGCTGACAGTATTTAGATTGTGAAATAAGTAAATCTAGTTTAATTACTGTTTTATGAAAGGTTGCACAAATCGTTTCATTTGCTAATTTGATAGAAACCATAATTCACTCAATAGTTAATTAAAATGAAGTTTTCCCCATAAACAAGACGTGTGCCAACTTAAACTCCCCTGCTTATGACCTGACCACGTTTACAAGCCTGATCATTCTAGGAGGGCACCCCCTGATAGACAATTACACTTTTTAAGTAGTTTTATATTTCTACGCGTTGCTGCTCTTTTCAGGTGTTCGTATGAAAAAATCAGTAGATGACATTAACAGGCGGTAAAATTTCATCTGGCGGTGTCAAATTGGGGTCAGTTTAGGGTTAAAGCGCTCGGTGTCCGTGTGGGACTTTGCCAGCTGCGTTTGGATTCATTAGGGGGGAGAAGAGGATCCATTTCAAGGAAAACACTACTGGGACAGTCACCAGGCTAAAGATCCGCTGCATGTCACATCCTAAAGGTGCACCAGGATCGTCTGCATGTGAGCGAGCTCCAGCACTGAACTTCCACTCTTCTGTTTACTCTTCGCGGGACTTCCAATCCCTCTCCCCCCCTTCTGCTGCCCTCCAGGGCTCGGTTGTTCACACACACAAGCCTGTTGCTAAATATGGAGAAAAATGCATTGTTGATTTAATTCCCTCAAAAAGATCACTGATATGAAACGTGCTTCAAATCCTCTTAGTGTCCTTAAACACTCCTGGAGAAACAATCGACGCTCAACCGCAGGGACAAATAAAATCGCCTTAATCTTGTTTGTTACTTTGTTCTTCTTTGGCCCTCTTCAGTGTTTGAGATTATGTAAATTAGCAAAGCTAATGTATAGAGAGGGTGAGATAAGAATGGATCATTGACTGCAGAAGAGACAGGGACAGTAAAAACCATTTCTCAGTGTTTCTATCAGTTATAAATAAAGAAAAATGTAGGAATTGATGCATATCAGCTTACATTTATATCTTTAAAAAAACAAATTATAAAGTTGGAGAGTTTTTACTCGCTCTATAGTTGTCAGGAAAATACACTTTAAAAAATAAACAACAAAAACAAGCTGTAACCTATCGACTAAGCTGCATACACGTTTGTAACTAGTTGGGATAATTTAGATGATATTTGATTTGTTTATATGCAAATAATTTGGCTGTTCGTTGTTTTGTCCTTGCATAAAACATTACCTCAGTGCTCTGCATCTGAACTCGTTTTGACCCCGGACTGAAATGTGACTATAGGGTTTCAGAAAGTGGACTGAGCAACTCAAATACTTGTAAAAGTTTCGCGACTAACTGTAAATTCTTCAGCTCCAAAGCCTCATTTTCCCCTCCACCGATTCTCAGAGTCTGGTGTCAGAGGGTTAGTAAAGGGAGGAGGGAGAGGCGCAGTGAAAAAACGAAGAGGCCAACATAAAATGTAACTGTGGCTTTTCCCCTGTACACTTTGAGAAGAAATATATGGCCCTCTAGCGACACCTCGCGGCCGCAGCAGAGGCGGAGCTGCCGAGAGCTTCACCGCAAATGAGAAAAAAGGCCTAAAAATGTACCAAACTCGGATGTTAAAATCCAAGCAAAATATATCCACATTTAACAAATGAACGCATTCTTATTAATACATGACAAGAAATCACGACAATATTTTTTTGAATGTTTAAAAACAAAACTGTAGCTTGAAAAGTAAATGCTATAAAAAGCAGGTTATGCATATTTTCTATAATTTGAGTAGGCTTATTTCTTGATTTGAAAATAAATAATTAAATAAATAAATTATGAATTTGTTTTCAAAGCTTTGGCTTTAAATATGCTTTATCCATTGACACCGTTCACAGGTAGTCTGTAAATACAATAATTTTGTCCCGAAAATCATAAGTCAGAAGATGGTTTTAACTGGTGTTTTAAATCATTATTTCAGTTCACGAATTCTGTGGGGTTTTTTTCAAAGATTTATTTCTATCTATTTACATCTATTTCTTATCTATTTACATGTAGCTTCCTGAAGTGAAATGAGGATGGAATTTATTAAGTAAAAAAATAGAGAAGCAAGATTCTAAAGAATATTTCAATGAGCTGATGCATCTGGGCCTTTTATCCAATAATTATAAGAGCTACATGTTAAATAAGATGGTTAAATTAAATCAAACTAGATTTTTAATATTCCCTTTAAAAAACATGAATAAATAAACATTACTCTATTTCACGTGGCGATTTAGGAATAATAATGGCACCTATAATGAAGTGCTGAAAACGTATAATAATTATAATAATTATTTTGAGCAAAAAGACTGCTCTATTTTCCCCCCAAACGAACTTCAAGCCCAGCTACATTTTTCGGTAAAAATAAATATTTCCTTTCCCAACTGAAACTATAATATCTCGTCAGAGATATGTGCAGTCTGAGCTCCGTTAGGCTGTCACAGTTTCAGCAGGTCATCGCTGAGATTAGAGCCCATCGTTAACGCCTGCTCGGATACACCAAATGCTGATTTAATGAGCTTGTATTGGCTGTTTGTCCCAGAATACCTGGTGTGCATGTGTTAGTAACGCCACCGACTGTAATCCCTGTGTTTCCTCTTAACACTTGGCTTTGGGACAGCTTAAAGCAGCGGACAAATTTGACTACGATTTCTATGTTTTGTTATTGCTACTTCAGTTAGATTGATCAAATCCAAACCTATGAGGCCTGTACCCAGCCACATTACCAGTTGTAATTGAGAGAAGTTTAAGTGGAGGCCGGGGAAGCGAAGAGTTAATAGTGGTGACCCTCTTGCTGTGCCTCTGTCGCTCATCATTTATCAGGCTTAAGGGGCTTAAACAGGCAGCACAGACCCACCTTTTATTACATATCAAACCCTCTCTCCCTTATCTACAATATAGGAAATACATGCATCATTGGCTGTTATGCGGATTTGGAAATAGAAACATGTCCAATAAAGTCGCCCTCCTCCGCTGATCAGAGGAAATATGTCTTTAGGCAGAACAGAGACAGCCCAGCAGTTTAAGCCCTTATTAAATTGTCTTAATTCCTCTCAGCACTTTGAAGCGAATTCAAATGTCGTTCTGCTGTTGTTTGTCCGGTGCGAAACGCGGAGAAATCTAAGTGCGGAGGTCTTCATGGTTTCAATATGATTAGGAAGCGAATAAATTACACCAGAGTAAAGCAGCCTGCCTCACAGTGCTTCTGTCCACACCCAAAATGACACATGCGGCGTTTGTTCTGGGTGCCTGAAAAAAACTGAAAGATGAAAATTAAAAAGGACATAAAGTACGCTGAAAATATTTATATATAAAATTAACTGAACAAATGGAAGCTGCGTTATTGAAAATTAATTAAAGGTGTGAAAAATAGATAAAAACCTGCTTGTGAAACTACTGGATATATTTAGCCTGCCTTGTGTGACTGCCGTCATTCTTCTTTATAAATAGTAAGCTTTAATTAACCAGGCAAACTGAAGGCAGCAGCTTTATCAGTCTTATGGACAAAAGTTTTTCTTTTTTTCAGTTTAAGAATAGCCTACTTTTCAAGTGAACCTTTTTGCAACAAAATCCATTCTCAATATCTGCATACAGGAGAAGGAAGAATTTGTTAGAAAAGCTGTAACTTCAGGTCCATGCCTCAGCTGTCTGTTTATTCCTTCCAAGGAGAGCTTAGTGAAGGCAGCCTTAACGCAGCTGCATTCACGTGGACCAACGCATCTTGATATTCGAGTCACACAAGGGACTAAACACTGCCCTCCTGTTCAATAAACATCATTGATAAAGTTCCATGTCCAGCCATTTAAAATATCGAACTTAATCTCCAGAGTGCAACTTTTTTTTCTGTTTGTAAATAAATGAAAATGCCTGTTTTCTTGGATGAATACTCAGTTTAGAGTATTTTTCAGTTTGTGTCAGACACATGCAACAAATGTGAAAAATTCTGTCCATTTGTTACATTTTTGAAATTCTTGTGATTTGGATTCTCTTTCTTTGATATAAATGCATTAAAATTTTTAAAATTGACTTTTGATTCTTCTCTAGTTTTATTTTCACACACAAAACTTTCATTCTTCCCGTTTCTCACACACACACAGGGCAAGTTAACTAATGAGGCTAAAATCTTCTGGATTATGTTTCTCTTTTCACTTCCAGTCATTTTGGGAACTTTCTCTGTGTGACCTCATGTTTGCTCCCCTCACAGCATGGGGCTGTCCCACTAGAAAACCACTGCTGAACATTACAAAAACCCACTCAACTTGCTAAACAAAAACTGTGCGTGCCTTGCTCATGACTCCCCTTGTTTGCAATACCTAATGAGGACAATGCAGTTAAACAAAATGCAGATAGTTTCTGTTTGTTGTCCCCCTACTGCTTTCTCCCTTGTGTTTATGTTTTCCCATTTCCATCTTCTATCTGATACCCCACCCCCCCAACCCGCCCCATCCGCAACCAAAACCACCACCCTTCACTCTCTCCGTTCCTCCCTCCCTCTTTCCTCTCTGGTTCTGCTGGAGTTCACATGATCAAGCAAGGTACCCAGGTAATTACCTGGCATTGTCAAATAAAGCGACCACTGATTCAAATGAGGAGTGAAATATCAAAGAGCAGCACTGCCTTTGCAGCCAGTACTTATCCACACAGGAGACAGAGAGGAGATCTGAGAGCTCGGGGACCTGCGGGGAGGCAACAACAACAAGCAGCCTTTCCTTCCTGGATAAATATCACCAATGAGAGCAACAGAGCCAAACATGCCCAGGTTCACTACTAACAGCATATTTGTTTGCATTACATATCTGACTTATTCCTTATTAACTTACGCATCACATAAAGAAGCCACAGTACACAGTTAACAAAAGGAATTTTGCAATATTCCCAGAACCTGCTGCCTTTCCTGAAGGTCAAAGGTTGGAGATATATGAATGTGATTGTACTCTGGGAGTGTGGCCATGCTATGACTTCAGTCTTCCGTTACAGCATTTTCTCTGAATTTCTGGATCAGATACAAAGAGAGAAATGAAGAGAAGCCATTCACCAGGATTAGAAGTGGGTAGGGCATTAATGTTCGGAAGCTCAAGTCCTCAGCCAAATTAGCTAAGCAACCACATAATCATTTATAATGTGCCATGTTTGTCTTTGATTTTCCTCTGGCTGAAAGTTGTGCATTCTCAAATCAGCTCTGTGAACAAGCATGAGTCCTCTTCCTCACACAGCACTGATTTCGCTTTCACAACATAATCTAATATACTGTGTAATTTTGTCTGTGTGATGGCGCCTCTGATTCCCAACAAGAATCAAGACAACAAGACCTTTGACACTTTGACACAGTAAGTGGAGGGTGATCTCAATAAAAAATGTCATTGCACTGGAAACAAAACCTACAAAAAAAGAGAAAAAAAAATCATTTGTGATCCCTTCATGTTCAGACTAGACAACCAGCGTCCTGGGATTTCACCTCAGTACAGAAAGAGTACCTATAATTTGACTTGCCATGTCTCAATGGAAGTTGAATAGGTTACACTGAGCAACAACAAATAAAATGCTTGCAATGCTTTAGTGAGTGTTTTTTATGGTTGGAGGCAAAACAGGGTTGCTGACAATATTTGAGTGTTTAATGCTATAAACACACAGACTTCCCTCCCTCTGGCATATGGATGGCTCCCAGGGACACTTTGCAAGTAAATATTCATGGTGATGGGGTGGGATATTAATTATTAAGTGCAGTGAGGATATGTAATATTTCAACATGAACACATTAATGTTGTTTTTTTTTATTTGGTGGAGCTGCACATGAACATTTTGAGGTGAAATGAGTCATACCTTACAGAACGTTTTTTATGGAAAGGATGAAAAAATGAGGATGACACAATTACTGAATTTCAAGAAATAAAGTAGATTAATTATGAAACAGAACATGCACAATATGGGAGAGCCGAAAGGCAAAGAAAGTTGATGACCACCTCGAGCATGAAACCATTTCTCTTACATCAATAGTGAGATCTACTCTAATATTCAAGTCACCATTTTCTTTTGTTTCGCATGAATGTAGTGGAAGTTCGGGGGCTTCCTGTTCGACTTTCCAGGTAAGCTGCGAGAGCACACACACTTGCAGCTTTGGCCTGTGGCTAGTGACAGACTGTCACACTATGATGGAGCTCGACTCGAACCACTAGCAAGAGGTTAGAGGTCCACACCAGAGTTTCATAAAGCAAGCATCTGACAACACAGAAGATAACTGTTATAAGATCAGGAGATTGAGCAAGAGACAGCAACATGATGAAAAAGTCTAACTCTACAGACACAGTATTTGATGAATGAGGTAATATTTAATTATTTCACTAGGAAGACCACTGTAGATATGAAATGACTGACTTTTCAATAATGAGCACAAAAACGACGTCTTTGAGAATTCCCATCCTATTGTGCCACTGACAGAAATTAACCCACGATCCATATCTTTTGTGTTGACATGAGTCAAAATCAAAAAGGACACTACGGCTCTAAAGGCTGCCTGCAGCCTGCTATTCAGTCCATTTGTACCCTGAAAACTCAGAATTCTCAGAGTGAAATTGAATTAACAATTCCCCTTGCTGATTTGGTCTTTTAAAACCTTCATTACACAGAAGCATTGTATATATTATCAAATCCCTCAGAGGAATACAGAATGAATGCACTACATTCATCCCATCATCACCAAGATGTAATATTAGAATTAATTAGCATGGATGAACTAATTGTCCAATCTCTCACTTGTTAATTAACCCTGGAAATATAAACGGGACAAACAAATGCAGCACTTTTTTATAGGATACACAAACAGATCAGCTCATGCTTTGTTGGATTCTCAGCAGGTTCCTTAATATGTATGAGCTACATCAATGAGCAGAGACAGAAATGGGGCCTGTATGAAAACAGAACACATTTAAGATCCAGAAAATGCAAATGCATTGGTTCTTGCTCCACTCTGGTGTTTGCATAACATCAGTTGACACAATCTATGAGAGCCTTTCTGTGCCACTTGTGTACAGAGTACAAAACACACTGTCCTCTGGGACATTTTATTTTAAAAGGAGCACTCAAGAACTCACTGCATTTCCATCCATGTGATAACATGGTTCTCATTTCCAGGTTGCAGCAGGATAAATGTGCCTGAACTGACATAATTGAATGTAAAACAGTCTCCACTTTTCGTACGAGATCACAATCACTCGGTCTTGACCAAAAGGCTGCTGGTGCTACTGGTGCACTTGGTTATTGCGGAGCACAAGTTCAATGTGACTACAGTACAGACAACAATTGAATGCTGAATGAGACTCTGAGGAAACTGCGTAACTGTACACTCATGTTTCCACGGAGTTGCCCTCGGCTAGCTTGCAACATGAACTCTAGAAACAATAAGTCTTCTGTATTGTACGTGGAAACACAACTAAAATCACTTTATTATTTTTTTTAAAAAGCGTTATCAACAAAACATTTTTTTAATCCTGAAACACTGACTTTGTGTATTACCCATATTTTATGGAGAACAACAGATTGTCAAAAATGTAAAAAAGACAGAAGAAAGCCACTCAAACTTCATGGCTTTTTGCTTATTTATGTCAGCATAAAAAATAAAAAAAATATTGGGCAAAAAAAAGCAAAGAACTTTTTTTTTGTTCTCCGATCCTTTGTTCTGTACTGTTGTCAAATTTGAAATTTAATACTTTTTTTTTTTTTTTACCTGGCTCCATCTGCAGGAAAGATATCCCACATTCTCCTTTAATATTCACTGGTAGTTAATTATTAAAGGTATGTATTTGAATTATAAATATACTAGTTATACAGAAGTAGGCAAAGCAGGCATATAGCCTGAGGCTAAATTCCTCCATTACCCATTATTTTCCAGTCTGCCGTCTCCATATGCCTGCCTCCTATTCCTATGTCATCTCCAAAAACACCAAGGCATTCCTTTGTACTTACCTACCCCTCCCCGCTTTGGCCATCCGAACCCCCCCCTCCCTCCATATATATCTGTGCTGCTTCCTTGAAGTAGGATGTCACACTTGTCTTAAATATACTGAATCACTATCTTCAAGGCAGCCCTGGATCCCAAACACTCCCCACAGAAACCTGCCTAGTCCTCCCCCGTTCGGATCCTTCCTACATGTCACAAATCATCCGTTGTGGAGGGCTCTCCACTAAATCATTAACATTGTCAGAAATGACTGGGCCAAGAGTAGGAACAGCCCAGAGATGCAGTAGAGGCGTGCATGTGAGAGATGGGGAATATAGAATGGTAAACAAAAATGCAACCTTACACTCCGTCTCCCAATTTCCTTGCCATTCCCTTTTGCCTCCTCTTTGTTTTTATTCCTCCGCTTTTTCCCCTCTTCCATGGGATTTCTGAGACGAAAAAAAGTACTGTACAAGAAAAAGTAAAAGAAACTGTCAAAGAACTTTAAGAACTCAGGAAATTCTTTGGCTCCACTTTCTAAACTGTTGTGGAGATTTCCCTTGGAGTTTTTCCAAAAAGCTCTTTGTTGTAAACATTGTAAAGAAGGTGCCATATAATACATACAACCTGAGCTCTGAACAATTTTCAATGAAAAAATGAAGATATTTAGGAGCCAACAGTTGAGAGGATGATTAAAAGAAATTATACTTGGTGGCTTTGTTGTCACTGAATTAAAATTCTGTCATAGAGCATTGTAGTCGTGTTTAAATGTGTGGTATATTCTGAAATATATGCAGTGCAGCTTATCAGCAGACTTCCATTTAATGCTAAAACCATACTTATCTAATGTACACTCCCTCCTATGCCATCATCCATCAAAAGGATTACTAATTTTCCTTCAATTTCCGTTGCTCTCTTAAGAATCCAAAGGATGATTGATAGTAGTTAAAGGAAAAGCAGTGGTACTGTTTTTAACCTTGCTCAAGTCATTAATCTGCTTTATACCCATGAAGGTAGTAAAGGAGACAATGAATTAGTCATTAAAGCACAGGTCAGTTTATTAGAATTCCTGATTGAACTGTAAAACGACTTCTCCCAAGAAACCTGAGCATAAAGAGGAATCTGCAAATCCAGGGAGAAAAAAAAAGAAGCAGAGGAAGCACTCAAGTGTGTTTTCTTGTGAAGAAAATGACAGAAGGATGTATCGGTAGCCATTCTTGACCAGATAAAACAATAGATAACAAGCATGTGGGGAAAAAGATCAAAGTATAAATTTGATGTCAGCTTAAAGGTGGAGGATTATATAAACACATATAAACACAAAACCTACAGTGACCACGCAGCTGGCTGAACTTGCTTCATATCTCTTTTATCACGTAATGTTGGCTGGGTGAGGGCTGGCTTATGTTTGTCACCATTTATTAAGCCATGTGGTTGTTGGCTTCGCTCCACAGGAAAAGTTCAGAGGGCCTCGGATGTTTGGTGCTCCCTAAAACGAAGTAATGATCTAATGACTGCTAAAGGGGTTACGTATGAGGATGTAATGGAGAAGATGAAAGGAAAATATGGTGCAACATTTCCACAAAAGTCTGCATGCCTTATCATTTTAATTGCTTATGAAAATAAATTGAGACAAGGACATATTTATTTTTTATCCTTTATTTGTTTTTCAAATTGCAAACTTGTTAATAATTGTTGTGGTAGCCAAGTACATTTCTATATATTCAAATATTTCATAGTATCATGGAAAAATAATTCCATATTCATATGCCAAAACTTGACATACAACATCATTAGACTGAAAACCAGATATGAGAAACCATAATATGACAATTCAGACATGCATTCACATGCATGTAAACATCTTACTCCATTAAATAGGGATTTTCTTTAGCCTATGTCAATTCTGTTTCCATGGCTGCAAACACACCTTTGTTTATTTATGTCAACAATCATGTTTGTGAATTGGATATGAAGTCAATATAAACAATCCAACCCAGTCGCCAGAGAGGAACGTCTCCAGTTAACGTTTCTGCGCAACAAAAATACGTACATTGTCAACATTTCTGAGCTAAAAATACGTATGGTAATAACGTTGACCCTGAAAGTAATAATATGTTTTATGCCAACATTTCTGTTTACGTACAAATCAACGTATACATTATATGAACTGATCGACGTG
>JAVQJG010085741.1:0-12370 GCA_036024015.1 Craterocephalus amniculus | reverse complement strand
CACATAACTGTAACATTTATTTGTGAAAATAACCAGTGTTACATGTTAAACAGAATACAGTGTTAACAGAAACACCCAGTAAAAAGAATGACCAAATAAAAACTAAGCTTTCTTTATTTCAAAATATTAAAAAAATACATAGATTTTGGCATTTTATGCATCGATTGTTGATTTTTTTATTCTTGAATCGATTTAAATCGATTTTTTAAACCCAGTATCTACTGATTAGCTCTATTAACTCTGACACAGTTCTTCCTCATTGTTCTTAAAACAGTTGCACTGTGAAGCCGATAGTAAAGATGTCAGCGGTGTAACGATATTTCTCTCTGGATTCTCCCACCAGCAAGAGTGCATCTGAAGATAAATGGCTTCAGTTTGCTGGATTCATTCATTCTTTACAAAGATTTTAACCTGAGCCAGGCCTTAATCATATCACAGTCATTCAGGTGTAATATGACATTTGTTTTATAATATAGTGGTATCCGTACTTGATATCGTCCGATACCCATATCAAAGTATCGAAATCGGTATCGGGAGGGAAAAAATGTTATCGGAACATCTTTATTGAAAGCACAGTCAGAACTGATGAAATGATGTTCCCCTTCCACCTGTGCAGGGTTGCAACGTCTGTCTCACTTTGTGACGTACATTCATCACCATTATTTAAATCACAGTGGGTCTCATAAAAGTGGCCTGGGTCGGATTTTTAAAGAAACTGGATTTGTGCCATTCAGAGTAAACGTCGCCTTGGAGTCTGACGTGAAAGCATCGCAGCCGTAGACCCTTCAACCATCCCAGACACGCACAGGAAGCCTGGTGGTGTTGTTGGAAATTCGTTTCCTTCCCGTGAAACTATTAAAAACACACCCTTCAGCAGAAGTACTTATTTCAACACAACACTAAATACTGACGCTGCCTGATACTCAATATTATGGTCGATAATACGAGGAGAAAAAAACATTTTTTTTAAATTCCTTTGGAACACTGCAAATAATACAACAAAAAAACTATTTATATATATATTCATATAAATATAAGAAAATACTTTAACAGTGTAAAGTAAATTCATTATATTTGTTTGCGAAGAGAGGAATTCTTGTCAGACAGTATGCTCACTGTGGAGCCAAAAAAAACTAAACAAAGAGAAAAACTTCAACCACTAGTTAGGGAACTCACTTACGTACTTGTCCTTTTCTATACAATACAAAATAACAGATCACATAAACAGCACAAACTTATGAATATCTAGTTCGCCACGACTTACTGCAATCTCATTGGCTGCAGCTACATTAGATAACGAGCTGGCAATCAGAAGCAAAAGAAAGCAGGAACAGGACATGCGTACGGTTTAAACTTTGTGTTCTACAACGCTTATTTCAGAATTAACTGCATGAAACTCAAAACAACTACAGAGAACATTTCCAATGCTAAAGTCCTGCAGGAGGACATTATGTGGAGACAGAATTAGTGGTGGAGATATTGGCAGTAATCTGACACCACATTAAAATCAATTTGGTGAATCAAAGAAGCGAAAATTGATTTAAACACGAGTTATTTGTGATTAAATCAGGGATAACATTTCTGAGAAGTAAAAACACAGATATTAAAAGGCAGAATAAAATACATGTTTTTATTCCTGGTTCTCTAGAACTGGTGTAGACATTTCCCACAAAGCATCACTGCCCGTTTTGTCAGGGATTCAGGATCATTGCGGTGAGATCATTGAGCAGAGATCCTCTAAACCTTAAAACTCAAAGCCATTTTTATTTATTTTTGGTCATCATGGTTTTTTTTATATAAAAATTCTACAGCTGTCAAGGTTAAGAAGGACGAAGGCAAAATTAATCTCTAGGCTTTAAAGTTCTGCAAGATGGTTGACAAGACTGAGCTACACTCACAGTAATATGAACTTGTGATGCATTCAGTGCAGCTCTGAAATCCCAACGCTAACAGTCTACCTTACACACGGACAACTACAATATCACGAAATAATAAATAGTTTAGGATCTAGGCTGTCTTTAAAGTCTATGTGGGCTTCAATAACTCTAATAATTGTTTTATTAGTATTATGGGCTAATGCAAATGTTCAAAAATATATATTTCTTTAAATAGAAAAATTAAAGATTTAAAAAATTCTGCAACGGCTAAGACAAGTCAGCATAAAGAAGCAGCGTCAGAGCGACACGGTGATGTGTCACTGTAGTTTATTCGCAGACTTTGAGCACGTTCTCCATCTGTTCTCTGCTCCACTGAAAGCCGTCCGCGCTGAATGGGAGGCTAATGACGCAGCAGGGGGACAGGAACTGCTGCTGGCTATGTTCACTTACACACCAACATGGAAAACATTAGCAATGTTATCCATGGACCTCTGCTCCAATTACTGGGAATTCCTTGAAAGCAGATAAAAATTAAGAGAAAAGCCTCTGATTTAGTGCTGATTTGCTGTTAAAGATGGAAAAAAATAACATTCCAAATATGTATCAGCTCCACCTTCCAGTACTGGTTGGACCCTTTTTCCTTCATTCTTGCTGTCATAGATCCAACAAGGTGATGGAAACTTGTTATGGCTAAAAAATCCTAGTAAATCCCAGTAAACCATACAAGGTTCAGAATCACTTAAATCTCCTTCCTTCCTCATTCTGATGCTCAGACTGACCTTCATCAGCTGCTGCCGTGTGATTGGCTGATTAGATATTAATGCTGGTTTATACTCAGGCATCAGTTCAGTTACACCATCACAGCTGTGGGCCCCACATCTTCATACCAGACACCCTTGTGATGGGTCAGATTGTAATAACTCGTTTCGGGATATTTGACTACATTTAAACTGCAGGTCTGATGACTTTTTACACGACTATGCAGAAGAAAAATAAACCTTTAGACTGAACAGGTGGAAGTGATAGAAGTGCTGGTTTGTCACCTAGTCAATAAAGTGGGAAAATAACCTCTAAAACTTGGTATATTCCTGCTTGGATATAACAGGTTTACGTACAGCCTCATACTCCTCAAATCATCTGAATCACCGGGTTTTTACAATCTATTCTCCATCCCTGTGTCTCTGCTGAGTCAGCAGTTTTCCAGTTAGGGAAGTAGACCCTACTTTCTGAGATTTTCCTGTGAAAACAAGTGCTTTCAGAAGAAAGACTTCGGTTATCACACACCTTTTCTTTCTCAGTACATAAAACGGCTCTCGTAGTGAAGTTCGGTAGGTTTTGTTTTACGGTTTTGACAGAAAAACAGAAACAGAAAAGATGTTAAAAGAGAAAAAAGTTGGTTTGGGGTGGATTAAATGGGAAAAGCAGCCTCTGTAGTCGTGCTAATGGGTTATTTAGCTGACTCGCCGTGTGAAAAGTCTCATAGCCTTGTAATATTACAAAAAATGTAAATACAGCTCGAGAAAACCCTTCCTCTTTTCAGTTTCTATTCGGCTCGGGTTTCACTACATCCACAGATGAGAACCTCTCCAGACTTATGCAACCCCTCCTGCTCGTCCTCTCAGCTGTAATCCAAGCTGCTGCTGACAAGCCTACACTGCTGCAGATAAATAGGCTTTGGATGAGCCTCTTAATGTGCGCGCTGGCTGCCGTGCATCCCCTCTGCTCTGCTTCGTGTGCAAAGTGATCACCCCACGAATAAATTCCTGCTAATGTGACTTGATCTCCAAAGGGCGAGAAGTTCCTTTCTAGATTTTTGTTTAATTTATACAACCCTGTATTCAGCTGTGTTAGTTATGAAGAAAACACGCTGCATGGCAGGGGTCTGCAACCTGCAGCTCCAAACTTTCCCAAGGTTGAAGAACCCACCAACATTTTTAAAACTAAATACTGTGGAGGTTTGGCAGTTTTCCATGAAATTATTGATTTGAATTTCCACATAATGACACTAAAAGTACCAGTAAAGTTCTTTTAGATATATCTTTCTAGTCATTACTTTTGGAAACTACAGAATTGTGAAAATTTCTACAAATACTTGTAAACTTTACTTCTACTTGTAAAGTTTTGTTTTTCTTGATTTTAAAACCTGACAAAAAATATGTGGGGTGGTGCGGAGCCATGTAAACTAGGGTCCAAACATTTAATCGATTATCAATGAATTGTTCATAAGAAATTACTCGCAACAAATCGTTTTGAGTCTGCAATACCTCTCCAGCCCACATGAGGGCGCACTTCACATCATGAGCCGTTGACACGCATGCGAGAACACAAGAGAAGCTGTCCTCTGACCATAGACATATTTATTTTATTTATTACAATAGAATACATTAATAACAATAATGATAACAATTATTTTACTATATTATTATGATTATTATTATATCTTTGTTTGCATTGTGGCATGTGTGGTTGTTCCTGCTGTTAAGAATAAATCTTTCATCAAGGAATAGGATTTGCATTTTCTCTTAAGATAGGATTTTCATATAAAGAAACCTATTTATTCAGAGGGAATATATTATTCAGCTTCTCAGAAAAATTGCCGCTTATCAATTAATCGATCCATCGATCTGTAAGATAAAGCAACAAGCGATTAATGAATGACTTGATCATTTGCATTCCAGGTGTAACCAACGGCGGAAGCTCCTGAACAGGACGACATCGCTGCCCGCTGCCACTCTGCAGGAACGTGAACACACTAACTACAACATGGCGGATCTCCGTGTTCTTCTAGTGCTGCTGCATCTTGTGAAGTTATTTGGCCTCTTAAAACAAAATGTACACATCATTCAGCAGATGTTTCACCAGCGAAGAGGTTGTCCTTCAGCTTAATGAGCACGTAGTAGGAACTGGTGTAAACATGGGGTGTATCATCACAGCTTAGTTCTAACTGCCGCCTAAAGGCCTGGCATGCTACTACATCATAGTCCTTCATTTCACAGAGTCGAGTCAACGCAGTTTTTTCCAATCCCGCCAAGGGAAAAATGCTAATTTGGTTGCTGCGTTGTCGTGTAAACTAGGCCTTATATGATTCCACCTTCATGCTTTGTGTGTGTTGTGTGTTTACATCCTCAGTGCGGTTTCATTCTGCCACTGTGCTTCAACCTCGGGTTCTCCTCTGAACTCTCATCATGACACCATGGCATGAGCTCCTTATAAACATTTGCTTTAGCTTCAGGGTTTGAATCTCTCACCATCAGTAGGTTGGGTTCAGAACGGACTCATTCTGCATCGACAGCGACCCGCCTGCAGCCAGAGGCCCTGGGTAAACTTCCCCAGTACTGGATAGATTTCTGTGCCAGATGCCCAGCTGTTCCTCTCCCGACAGCTCGGCTAAATAAAACACGAGCGTCGCCGTGTTGCAGCTTCAGGTTTCCAGAGAGAAAGCACTCATTGTTTGAACGTCAACGTTCATTGTTGACTGGAGCAAACTATGATTCCTCAGAGTGTTACTCGCTGGGAAGCAAATGCCTATCAGTGTGAGAGGGTGAGACCAAACTGGAAAAAATACTTTCTACCTGGCACTAACAGGTTAATCTCACCTTTATGTGTTTTTGAGCCGATAAATCTGTTATATGTAACTCTTCGGAGCAGGGGTGGGGTTGCATTCCTGCAGGTTTTCCATGCATCCCTGTTCTAACACACATGTTTCAAATCAAACAGATCCAACAGCCAATCACAGTGGCTCCCTCATTTTTATAGTGTGTGTTGGAGCAGGGATGCATGAAAAAACCTGCAGGATGAGGGTCAAGGTTTCCCACCAATATCTGTGATGCTGTTATTTCCTGTAAATGGCTATGGTTTAAATCTTTTAGTTTAGAATCATTTATTCAAAATTAAATTATTCTGAATCAAAATAGTTTTCATTAGGTTTCCATGGAAATATCAATTAATTACTAATTAACTTTATTGAATTTTTAGATTAATATTCATTCATTTATATTAGTACATATCCATTAATTTTTATTAATGCTATTCTATTATAATTCTATTAATTAATTTACATTAACGCTGCAGCTATCGATTATTATGTAATCAAGTAATCTAGTGATTATTTTTCGTTTGAGTAATCGGATAAAGTAATTGGACATTTGCAGTTCTCCATATTTAACAAATTAAGCTTTTTCAAAGAGCTACATAATCAAGAAAAGAAATACGTATACAACAAAAATTCCTTTACTAAACCTTTTCATTGCTGTAAGATTGAAAATGCAAAACGATGCAACTGTTAGCGTCTCTCTTCAGAGAATATTCCTTTTCTTATGAATAAAATAAAATGCATCAGACGCCACAATGCACAGATCCAAGAAAAGTAAAAGAAGCACATTTAAGTTCCAAATTACACTCCATATGTCTGCTGTCACAGCAATGCTTTTAGTCACTTTCAGGGTGGATTAAATTTCTATTTTATTTCCTTGTATTTTATTCTCATTACCTTGGTGGAGGGAGTTCAGTATGAAGCTGATATTCTGAATTAAAGGTGGAGATCAATCTGTATATTACCACGTCTGACTGTGGTTATATACTGAAAACAGTCAAATTGGTCATTCATTATAAAACCTTTTTAGATATTCAAGTCCACCACTTTGGCAATATGCATTTATTAACAGTAAAGGATTATCTACATTGGCTGAATCTATTCACAGCAGTTAAGAAAAATATATTTTAGTTATTGTAACTCATTGTTTACACATTTACACATTTACAATAACAAAATATATTTTGTGTGTAATATGCTTTTGCAACACTGAAATGATGATAACCTGGCTGATGAACTCATGACACACAGCGGATGCTTCCTGCTGAGATGGTGAAACATCCAAGACGTGCTGTTGTGAAACGTAAATTTGGTTTTTCAATAACCACACTGCTACGTGTTTTTTCTTGGCTGAGTTTCTAGCGGACCTGTACTGTATGCAGTTTCATCCTTTCTGCAGCATGGTGTGTGTCACAGATATACTGATACCTTCTGCTTGGGTTGTGTACAGAAAAATTTGATAAATATTAATAGTTTAATATTTTTAACTTACTTTAGAATTAAGTTGAATTATGACTTATTTCAATTCAGATTTATGTGTTTACATACAAATTTTTCATCTTTTTAAAAGGGGAATTAACTTTTTTTTCCAAATTAAATGGGAAAACATGGCCAGTGTCTTGTACTGACTAACACTATCTAAGCTGCACAACTTGAACACTTGAAATCTGGTTGACGTGAAGCAAGGCGGACTCCCAAAACCCCTTCTTTCAATGAGATTACGAACAGGCTAATTCATAAATGAACCAACAAAGCGCTGAGTAAAACAAGTGCAGATTCCACTAACGTAAATCTTGTTTGAGTAATCAGCGAGGATCAAGGTCCGGGTTACAATTAGGCACATTTTACAAACAATAAGACCATAAACAAGACATTTGAATAAGACTTAGCATTAACCTTGACGTGCACTGAAAATACTGAGCCCTTACATTTGTCTTCTAAGTTGTCAGACTCCTCAATGTTGGCGTATTGATTAATCTCAATCGACCAAAATAAAAAGTTGGATAAAATCCTAATAAAATCTTTTGGTGTGTACCTATGATAAAGTCAGACTATCATGGTTATTACGAAAAAGTTTAGTAAGATTTACTTTTATATCCTGCTTTAACCCTTGCAAGCTGGCTGCTGCTGTTGTTTTTGGTCTGCCTTGTTTTCGTATAAAGTCATGTAGAAGATAAACCTTTTTAATAACCATGCAGACAGCCGCAGTTGTTAGAAAATGAGGCTAAAATGATGGTAAATGAATCACATGTAGACCATCACATAAGCCAGCCAGGAGAAGAAAATTGGAGAAATAACACACAGATCAGCAGAGAGCAAGACTTCACTTCCCAACATCAGTCTCTCAGGTCGGTTTTCAGGAGAAGAAATAGTAGAAACTATTTACATATTTGAACTTTTCCCTCATTCCCAGTTATTCCTGCTACAATTTCCCTCCTCCACTCACTAAACCAGCTCCAGCTCAGCTTCTTGGCTTCATTCCAGCCATACCGGACCATTAGTTTTCTTCTTCTCTGCTCACTTGTTGATCTTCAGCTGCTCCTGATTGGACATTAAGCCTCAATTTAAGCTCCCATACTGTCGGCAAGATTGATAGATAGTGTCTTCTTCATCATTTCCAGGTAAAATTAAGGTCTGTCTGCAATAAATAATGATGTTATCATGGATAAATCATGGTACATTTACAATCCATAGTCTCTGAATAAACACTACATATTGTGGTTGGATTTTAAACCTCCTGGATGAGAAAGAAATGTCTGGAAAACTTCCAAAGACCACCTAAAGGTTAACTTATCCATCATAATTTACCCCACAGAGTCGCACACTACTGTTCCTGAGAAACTGTTGACAGAATAAGTAAAAGCACTGGTGGAGTTTTAAGGGTTAACAGCTACAAATATGAAGTTATTCTTTCACTTTTCTTTTCAATGACATGAAAACAGTAACACTCACTAACTACACAGAACCTAGTTCTGCCTTCTTGTGTTGATTTTAATGTCTTAAATTAGATGCTTAGATGTTTCAGTTATTTGATATGAATGGAAGCGATTGTGTTACATTAGGGTGTGATATGGTCTCATATCGATTGCACCGAGTCTGGGAGATGGGGTGAGAAGCTCCTGGATGCCTCCCTGATGACTCAATGTGGGCACGTCCCACCAGGGGGAGGCCCAGATAAAGGTAAGGACATACTGGAGAGACTGCAGACTTCCCCAGACAAGCTGAAAGAAGAGGCCAGGGAAAGGGAAGTCTGCTTAGCGGCTGCCCAGTGACCCGACCCCGGATATGCAGAGGAAATGGATGGATGGATTTTACACAGCCCGATCTAAGTTGTAATTTACACCGCTTGTAATCAGTTCACACTAAACAGCATCAGTGTTTTCTCCCCTTTTTTATTGCTTTTCATGAAAATCATTCAACGCGGCTATATTTTATGTGATAAGCATGTTAAGAAGCACAGTGAGGATATGACCATGAAGGTTCAACCTGATCTGGACTCAGGATTGGTTCACAGGACATTCAAAAGCAACCTGAAAACTCTTCCTGTAACTAAGTACCTGCATTACACATTTTCCACTGATTAACCATGATCTTCTACAAACAGATTTCTCCATTTTTACACCTGCACAAAGTCCTGATCCAATCCAAACACACATGGGTGACCTGTCAAGGCAGTGTTTGCACTCTCAGTAGTACAGCATGGGGAATGAGGTCAAACACACTTGTACTGTGCACACTGGGAGCTGTGGCAATATGTTTATGGTTGCAAAAGATCCACAGCCGTGAGATTAGAATCACATTAGTATCTGGAAGGTAAATAGCACACAGTATAACCCTAGATAGAGCAAGTAAACATCAGCAGGAGCAATCCTGAATGCTGTAACTAGTTATTGCTGGGATATTTCCTTGTATAAATAAGTAGTAACGACCTAATTCTGCTATATTTTTATGTATTAACAATTTCCCATCATAATTATATATTAATATATTATCTGAGGAGCTAAAATAATGTATTTTTATTCATTTTATCACTTTAAGGTACTGTTACCCCTGCTGACTACTGCTTATGAACTTTAAAGACCTGAAAAATAAGTAAACACCAGTCTAAAATATTTAAATTTATATCAACCAGAAAGTTTGCTCATAGCAGGACTTTTTTCTCTCCTCTGGTCGTTAATGAGGAAAAGTAAATGCGTGTAATTCTGCGTTTCATTAACTGTGAGCTTGTTAACACAGTAAATGCTATTAAGTGGGTATTTATAGTTAGCAAGCAACGGGAATGTACTTCAGAGTTGCTAACAGGAAAGAAAACAAAATCCCCAACGTCGTGCAACCTCGTCAGGTAGCACGCGAAGCGCGCACGCGGCCAGCGGCAGACGTACTCACCCAGAACGGCAGCTTCGGTCCGCACAACCGCTCCATATCCGCGGGGAACAGCCGTGTTTCCCCACAACAAGGTCGAGCCCTTTCTTTCCACCCGGCTTTCCTTTTCCTTCACGTTACCAGGCGCTCACTAAACTGTCACATGCCACACGGACAGGTACACGCTGCGTTCGAGGAAGCCTCGGTTTTCCGCGCGACGAGCTATCCTTAACTCTTTCCCCCTTCACTGTACGGAGGGACCAGCTTCGGGAAACGGTCGTCTTCTTCCGCTCCGATGAGGGACGGGAGAGAGAGAGAAGTCATTTGGAGGCAGCCAAGAATTATTTCTACTGGAGGCTGTCGCGATGGCAGGGCGGCAGCTTATTAAGCCCCGCCCCCTTCGCACCACTACAACCCTATGAACGCACCATGACTCAACAGTTTTCATGTGGAGTCCGTTGCTGAGTCATGCTGTTAGGGCTTAAGGGGAATTATGTTTTAATTAAATTGAAGAAGGTTACTCGAGGTTTTTTTTTTATTTGTTTGATTTGTTGGCTGACTCAAACAGACATCTTAAAATTATTTTATTTTTTGTCATCATTATATAATATGTTAAATGGTTTTTGTTTTCTTTTATCAAGTCACTTTGATTGTCTCTGTTATTTGAATTTAACTTACTGACCCAGGATTATTAAAAATTTTACGCTTCTTATGAGCAATCTCATTTTTTATTTACTTTATTTCCTGCCATCAGCCATCTCAAGGCATTATCTTCTACTAAATTATACATTCTTTATTATTAATGTTTTTGCTTTTTTTTTAAATGAAAAGAAATACAAATTGCATTTTTCTTCTGGGATTAATTAATACTTTTTTCATTTAATTATTTTAATTGTTTTTATTTATTGCATAAAGTATTCAAGACATCTATTCTTTAAAGAATATATTGCTTTATCATTTTATTTCCTATATATCACTGAGGCAAACACTGTGGTTATTACACTGTTACAAAGTATCACTATGTAACTTTCTGACCTCAGGAATATGTGTGTTTGACTTATTTTGATGCCACATTGACATCTATTATGCAGATTCCTGGATCATGCTGAGGCTGAGAAACCACACTTTACATCAGGGGTGTGCAGCTCCAGTCCCCAAGGGCCACAATCCTGCAGGTTTCCCATGTATCCCTGGTCCAACACACCTGACTGAAAAGAATTAATCATTGTGCAGAACATATACCATCCCCACCCATGCATACAGCCCTTAAATAGGTGTGTGCTGTGGACACTATGCATGACAGGGTTTAGATGAGAAATGGGCTTTTTACAACTATTTGAAGTTCTCATAGAGCTTTTGTATAATCCCAAAGATGCTGCATTATGCAAAGGTGATAACCAAATAGACACCCAGAGCCATAAAAGTGCCGTGTCATCCTCCAACAGATGATGTGAGCTGAGCCCCACTGTACATAACGCTGATTGCAACATCAACGGATCAGAGGGGGATCTCATGAAGAGACAGCGTTAAGATTCTTGCATCATTTTAGCTTGAAATACTACATGCGGATACAAAAATATTACTTTGAAGAGATCATTTCATGTGCAGAAAAAGCTTTCTGTGTGTGAAATGTACCAGTGACATGTGGATTGTACTCTAACAATGACATGCACCCTGAGCTCCATCTATGGCCACACATTAAAACCAGCTTGGCTGGAAATCCTGAAAAAGGTGTGTTAAAGGACTTCAAATTCTTACCTTTCACACGCATTCTGCAGGAAACTCCTGATGTTCCTGTTCATAGGTCTGTTTGAAATACAATATTCATTTAAAAAAACCTTCTTTGGTTATTTAATGCTTGAACAAGTAGTTTTGCTGGAGCAAAGGTCAACTCAAGAGATACTATTTATCATATTTCTCCCTAACAGCCTGAGAAAGCCGGAGTTAAACTCTGCTGTGAGTTTTTAGAAATTATTTAATTAGATTTGCTTCATTTTGGAAGTTGAGGTATTAAGATATGTGCGAGCCAGTTAACCGCTTGGATTATTAGCAGCACTCTTCCATGAAGACTCTATGATGGATTCTTTTACTTTAGATAATGTTACTTGTTTAACCCTTTCATGCATAGTGTGAAAGCTGTTTTCTAGTTTATTTATTGTGGGGATGGTATGTTTGTACATTTGTGGCTTAAGTGGACAGCAAAGTCCATCCAATACGCTCTATATCATCCAATACACTATATATATCTATTCTCACTGTAGGAAAGATAAATATGTGTATTTACCAAATGTGCCTCATTGACACTATTGTATTGTAATGTATTGTATTGTATGGTATTGCATTCTACTCTACAGTCATTCAGTAGATGCTTTTATCCAGAGAGACCTACATGCAGTACACCTGAAAAGTACGGTTAGCTATTGGTAGCTCTCACCCGTGTAAACGGTTGGCTGATGTAGCCCTCCCCCGTTATTGTAATGCTGATTAATACAGATCCAGCCACACTGTGGGATGTCCAGTAAAAGACAGATGCAGTTGA
>JAVQJG010085735.1:0-34091 GCA_036024015.1 Craterocephalus amniculus | reverse complement strand
TCATAACTTGTCGCCGCCATGGCTGCTATGTTGGTGACGTGTGAACAGCTGTTTGACTCACCAGTAGAGTGTTTTTGTACGCACGGAAAAAATGCTTCATTCTAGCGGAAAAAAAGCTTCATTCTCGCGTAACAAACGCTCAAATCAAGCGAGTTGACACTCGGTATTCGCGCATAAAAATCTATGTGAAGACTGGGTCAGGTGTATTCGTCGTGGGTCTGCGTGAACCGAACCTTGAGGCCCGTACCGTGACGGCACGGGACGAATGCATGTACGTTACACCCCTACTAAAATCTCTTGTGGACAAACGTCTCTGGTGTGATGCAGGAAGTCACTGGCTTCCCGTTGACCTGATCATTTTAAAAAAAATGTAGAAGGGAAGCCGACCTGGTCTGGCCTCCTTTCAGACACAATAGGAGCTAAATAACTGAGTCACCACAAATGGGCGCTGTTTCGATGAAGGAAGACGGCGACTGGAGAAACTGTGAAGTGAAATCCTCTCTAGTCGCGCTAAAATGAAGTGTTTCCGAACAATGACGGCCGCATTCTGGTAATAAATCGAATGGACATGTACAGAGCAGGCCTGGCTTCCCTTGGCTTCTAGGAGAAAAAGCCGCTGGTCCAAACATCTAAGTAAACACGGGATAACCTTGTCAGCTTCTTTCCAGCCATGAAGCGATGCAGGACTTATTTCCACCTTCTGCTTTATGCTTGACCTCGGAGGAAGAAGAAAGCCAGGGGGACTCCTAGTTGACCTGCAGATGGCTTGTTAGTAAAATCATTAAACTTTTGACCCCTTACTGTCACATAAACTGTCGCTGAGAGATTGATGTGAGTCTGTGTCTGTGTGTGGCATCCACAGAGATACGCGCAAAATCATGTCAACATCACACACGTACTCATTAACTGTCGTACATTATGAATATTTTGTTGAGGCATATTCATCATTGGTTGTTTTGTTCGTAAATATTTGTTTCCCTCCAGGTTTTTATGAGATCTTGTATTGATTGTGGAGTGGCTGCCAGCCCTCGCTGCAGACTTGACGGCTCTATAACCACTTCCTCCTCTGTTTTTCTTTATGATGGGACAATCTCAAAGGTTCAGCGGAGGTGGACGCTACAGTTCTCTATGACTTTATAGCCTGGGGCTGTATGGACTGATAGCATTGGCTGCAGCTCCGCATACAGTACTGTTGCCCTTAGTTTATTCAGAAGGGCCCTTATTGCTGGCTCACATTTCCCTTCATGCCCCTGCTTGCCGCCGGTCTCTGATTTCCCGCACTGGGACATGTTCTGAGACCTTTTTAAGTTGAAGTTTCTGTCAGTGTGTGTCCGGAGGACGTCCAGACCACGTGTTTAACAGGAAATAGGCCTTTGCTTCAGCTGTGCTGGGACGATATTGAATTACAGGAATCTAATGTAACAGAAGTATTGGATAAAATCCCAAAGTGAGACAATGATCATTGTGCGATGCATGGTGTGGCACATTTAACTTAGCGTACTTTTCCTTTTACATTATTTTCATGCTGTTGTAGGAACATGTGCGAAATTCCCTTTAATCAGCCACAGGCTTGTTTTTTGTTTTGTATTTGCACTTTTGATACATGTTTTTTGTCTGATATAATGTGATTAAAAGCAGCAAAAATCCAAACAGGTAAAAAGGTATTATCCAAATTAATCTATAAAGGGACATCAAGATTTTATAGTCTTCATTTGGTTTGGTTGGCATTTCTTTTACCTGTTGCCTTAATCAATGATCCATACAAAGTTATGATTTGAGTACATCTGTTGCACTGCATCCTCATTTATGCTTACTTATAGTTGACATAATTTTGAAAAAAATCTATATGTGGTCATTTTGAGTGATTACAATGGAAAACAGTTAGTGATATTAGAGGATATTCAAATTTTTACATCATTATTATTCTCATCTTACCCGAAAATATGACAGGGATCTGTACCAAACAAATAATGTTAAGTTCAGATAAGCGCGACAGTAAACCGTATGCCTTTAATTTAAATGAATTAGGTTATATGAACCAGTCACAACAGATTACTACAGCTCACCTTCCTTCCTCATCATCTCCTCTCTCCGAACTACCTGCAGGCCGATTAAGTCAGCTGACAGAATCACTCATTGATTTATGCTCAGGAAACAAAATTTTAACTTAGTGGCTGTAATCATCACCTTTAATGACTCGGTAGCACATGACTTCTTTTTTATACATCTTCTTTTGCACTGTCATTGGTTGGAGCTGCCTTAAGTTCAGGAAGTAGTGGAGTTGTGCATAGAGCCCATCTACTTGAGCTTTCGCAAACCCTGTCCCTAGAACGGTCATTGTCCAATCTTATTGTGTTTTTTTTTATTGATATGATTTTATCATAGTTTCTTTATCTTTCAGTGCTGTTTTATTCCTATTGTACTTTTTATTAGATATGTGTTTATTTTTTATTGACTTATTGATTTTATCCATTTGATCAACTTTGGTCAACTGATGTTATTTAAATGTGCTTTATAAATAAACTTGACTTGACTTGACTTGACAGAATCATCTTTTAAAATGCAAGAGAACATTTCCAAAAGTTTAGCAAATTTAGGCATATGATAAGAAAGGTTGAACAAACACATTAAGAGTTCAAATCAGCCTCAAGCTGACACTCAAGAGTTATTAAACGAAATGATATGCTTTAAATTGTTCTTTTCTTTAACCTAACTAAAATCTAAAAAAATACAAGACCATAAAAACAAGATCTGCTTCAAACACTGTTCTATACCAGCCCTATATACATCATGTTCAAGCCAAAGATCTTTAAAAAAAACTATAAAATCCCACTGCAATCAAGTAACATTTCAAATTAAGTCTCAGCAGGCTCCTTTGCTGACACAAATATCGCATCCTTGGATAGTCACATGCTTTCTGAACTTGCCCTCAGCAGTGTCTTGCTTTTAATCATTTTTATGATGCTTGGTCTGAGTATTCGGTACCCTGCTGTGACCATCATTGGTCACAGAAACAGCTGGTGGCGTTAAGGGCAGTATGCAGTGCAGGCCACATGAATCCCATTCAATCCCATAAAAATAAATAAATAAATAAAAACCCACATGCTGTGGCAGCAACAACACTGCAGGCTATGGAAACTTTTAAAAATTATCTTGAAACTCTTTAAAAGTGCTTAATATACACAAAAATATTGAACTTTACAACCAAAGGTCAACAGTTCACTTTACAAACTTAAAGGAAGTCCTCATGATATTTACCCTTTATAGGTTTCACACTATTCACTGTTATCTCAATATATTGTTGGATCAGAACAACCTATTTTACTTTCTGTGTCCCAAAACACCCAAGTAAGTCATCTAGTGCTTAAAATGACTATCCTGACTAAGTTTGAATATAGAAAGACACTGGCATAACATCAGCGATGATTTACAGGCATATTAAGATGTATGGGATGCGGTGTTCGGATTCTTATGTGGCATGTGACCTATCATATGACAGTCTGGTTTACTCATCTTCCAGTAGCCGTGACCATTGAAACCCTAGAATATGACCCACCTATACTGGGTGGCGCTACGTTTAAGCAAATACTGTAAAGGAGAAGCTATAAGTAGTCAAACGTGTCTGAGGTATACCTTAGGGCTGAGTGTGTCACAGCAATAGCACGTGGCTGTGTTTCCTGACCCTGCTGACGTTTAAGGATCTTTACAACCTAAGGTAGCTGTTGTGTCTGCTTTAACAAGAAAAGCTATCCAAAAAAAATGTAAATATCCTATTATCGGAGTTTTACACTCAAAGATCCACCGGCTCAGGAACAGGTGACTTGATTGTTGAGAAAGGGATGAGAAAAGGGTGCAAATTACAATCAGTGTTTGCATTATGGCATCTTTTTTTATACTTTCTGAACTACAGGAAGTCTACCTTTCCAAGGCAGAAGTCTTATAGATAGAAGCAGAGCAATTCTTTAAACGAATCTGTCAAACAAAAACGTACTAAAAAGTAATAAAATGCAGTGCTCTGCAGTCATCAGTGCTCTACAAGAAAAAAAAAAGATCAACTCCAAATTTACAAGTTGTATAAGTTTAACATAATTTCTGGTGACATCTTTATCATAACCAGAATAATGTTGAATGGATAACAGATATTAATGCATAACGGCTCGATATATAGTGCTAAAACATCCCACCCCAAAGCCTGTGTGGCTGCAATGTTACAGTACAGTTACTTGCTAACCATGCAATGAAATTTCTTCAAATCCGCTTAAGCCCCAGCAACACGGACACTTACAATTAATGTTCAGTCTATTTCAGTCAAGTGACATTTGTCCTGGTAACTTTAGTCACCATGTGGGTAATGAAAGATTCTCATGTACAAGAGAACCCTGCAGTGAATGTAACGACGCATCATAAAAATGTTAATTTGATAAGGACGCAATCATTTCAACAACATGCCAGAATACTGCACCTTAAAGTGGCAACAAGAACGCACTAATAATGATAGTTTAGGCCTGGGATCTTCAATGTTGGTCGTCGAGGGCTGGAGTCATGCTTCCGCTGCAGCAAAGAGTCTGATTCAGACTCAGACTTGTGCAGAGCTTTAATACCACATCTATTTTTCAATGTAGTTTTTAGCTTGTAACTTTCCTTTTTTGTTTTATTTAATCTCAGTTAGAATTATCCATAGGGTAACAAATTCTGGCAATTATGTCTGTAATTCATATAAACTATCACAAAACTTAACAGTCAGGACAAGTAAATTTGCAAACTTTGCCTCTTCCTACACTAAATGATCAAATAAATAAACAGCCTGGTTGTCTCATTGTTCAACCCCAGAGAAACGTTGTTGCCATCAGTTAAGGAGCCAACAAAGAACATTCTCTATGATCTGAACTTAATGTTTTCAAAGGCACATTAGAGTCATTTCAATATAGCATCTGGAAACTACAGTGACAACTTACTTATCATAAATGAACAGAAAGGGAAAACATGCTCATCATTGGATGATGTTAGCCACAACAGTTGTGCTTCAAATTTCTCCACCATCTGTTTCAGTTGATTGAAACTTGCTGAATCCAGCCAGGAATCAAAGAATCCAAGATGTTCAAAAGATCGAAAGTGACAGATGGGACAGCCGCTGGCCAAGGTAGGCACTAAAACTAATTTTCTATGGAGGGAATAAAAAATGGGGAAAGAAAACAGCGACACACTGATGTGACTGTCCAACATGTCCACAACGTCTTTTATTGCATTTATTGTAATTTCATATAGGTGACACCTACACAAATAATTCAGTATTCTGAAAAAAGGAAAAGAGTCTGAAATGAGATTGGTGGATAATATCAGTCTGAAGGAAATCTGTCTTTAATGTATAAGTTTTTTCAATTTTATTTTTAAGAATCTTGTTGATTGTGCAAATGCAATGATTAACATACATGTTCGTTTAACAAAAATGTATGTCAAAAAGAGCTTGAAAGCAAGGTGTTGGATCCATTTATTCGAATTAGGTGTTTATTTCACAGCAGCCCAGACCCCAAAGACCAGAGTTTTACGACACTGAGCTAAATACAAAAATAATGCAATAAAACCTAAACTGGAAAGGTTTTTTGAGATACAAACAATCTTGATCTCATTGGCAGATAAATAAAAAAGGAACAATTTAAGTTGAGAGTCTAAAAGAATAAAAAGAATGAGGATTTGAAGTAGACCTGCTTGTAAATAGCTGCAAAACAAGATGTAATAACACCCAGTATTTATATTACTTAATTATCATAATTTGATTGGTCCCATTTACTGGCAATTTTTAAGACTAAACTGAATACTGTTTGCTACTGCACCTGGAGCATAATCACGGTTTCCATTTGCACATGTGCTTTGCCAATTGGTACGTCACAGGCACTTATTCAGTGTGCTACATTTAAAAAATCTGAATGAGAAATGTATTTCAACTCATCAATCCATTTGATAAGATCTGTAGAAATTCGGAACACCTGCTGCTACAATCACCCATTTTCTGTCTTCTAGTATAGCTATTTTGAAATCTGTGTTAATGACTTGCTGATGTATTCAGGATGTGCTTTTTAACATGTTCCTCATCAGGTCCTCCTGAAGATATTTGCAATGCTGCAGAAGGTAGGCTTAGGGAGCAACAGAAAAGCCACCAGCAACTATTTCTTTTCTACCACCTGCTCATAAAGGCATGAAGAAGTAATACGGAATGGATCTGTTAATGTACTGTGTGAGCATACATATATAATGTGCGTAGATATGTAGAGGCATCGCTACATATCTGATCTCAAACTGAATGTAAGGCATGAATTCATATTGGAGGGATGAAAAATATAAAAGTTATTTATATGTAAATGCACTGAGCAGAACACTTCTGCCCATGGCAGAGTCACACGCACACTGTGAATATCTCTGAATGATAATAGTGAGAGTAACATCAACATTCTAATATGTCAAATATTAGAATGATTTTTTTTATTTTTTTTTATTTTTTAGCATTGTCCATACAGGGTGATGTGTTTACAGACCAAAGCTTTTAAAGTCTGAACATGATCATAGTGATGTTTTTCATCTTCTGTTTGTTTTAAAGTGTCAAATGCATCACCGCTGACATTTCATTTTCCAAATCTGACAGTGGGGATCAAGAAAAAATCCAAGGTTCCCGGGGTGATGATTACACAGTACATGGAAACGCTGCCTGAGGGAGCAAGCCATCCAGATTTCACTCGGAAGCCGATTGCTTTAACCATCCAAGAAGGTAACACTTACAACAAAAGAAATGAACATTCTTAAGTGTGTGGTACAGGAAATGACAGAAAACAAGGATCAAAGAAAAACTAGTTAAAATCACTTAACATAAATCTCCTGCATTAGTACTGTAATGTCATTTCCTGCAGGTACTAGCAATGTATAAGTAACCTGTATAGATAACAATGTTACAAATCAATATTAACACATCATTCTATCTTTCTACGCCCCCATCCTTCCCCCCATTCTGCCCCTTCCTCCTTTTGAACAGGAAAATTTGCTTTCTTTAAGGCCATTGTAATTGGGGATCCAAAGCCGACTGTAACATGGAGCAGGAATAATGGAGATGTGTCAGATTCATCAAGATATCAGACCAAATATGATCCCAACACCAACGAGCACACTTTTGAGGCAAGTCATCAACTGGCAACTGTCAAACCACAGAGATACTGTACAGGAACACGCTGATGTAAAAATAGAAGTCTGACAAGCATACACACACAAAAGCATCTCAACAGAGAACGCAGGTGGATGTATTTGATTACATCATGGTCATTTTGTCTATCGACCTTTCATTTTGCTTTGTGAGTAACTTTATGTGATTCTTAGACTGAGAGCAGTACAGGCATAGTGGGTTGCTCCAACTCTCCAGTGACTGAAGTTACATAAGAGAGATAGTCCAATTTAAGTAAAAATTAACAACATTTGTAAAAAATACAGATAATTACATCAGTTGGTAAATTTTAACAACAGACAGATATTTCTCTATATTTGCATACATACATTTGGCATAATGTGCCAACTTATTTTATTTTATCTATTAATTTAATAATTTCTATAATTTTAGTTATTATTTTCAGGAAGAAAATTGGGTAAAACAACCAAACCTGCCAAAGTAACCGCATCATTATAAAGTTCCCCACAAATTACAAGGAAAATTACACATTGTAGCTTAATTTAAAAACCTCCAATTTCATTGTGATCTAATCATGCCTTCAAACTCAATTAAACAAATGTGCAATCAATGTGTAATTACACATTAAAAACCAATTCAAACACTGGAATTTGTGTGTCCAAACACGCTTCTCTGGCAGAGTGTTGGAAGTCAATTTAGATAGTTTTTTTCTTAAAAACACTACATAACTTTAATGTCCATTTTGTTCATTACCCTCATGTTAAATAATGTGCCTCTACCTGCTCTGCTGCATTTTCTGGCTTTCTTTGCACCAGTTTTCTCTATGTTCTACCGACTACAGTATGAGTCATGTCTATGATTGACATATTTTGAAAAAAAGGAAAAAACATCGAAACATTAGATCACCACATTCTTCATTAGTTCATACCAGAGTTTCTGTGGCAAGAACATATTCATACTTCACATTACTCACATTTCAGAAATATTGTACAATTACAATAATACATGGATGTTAGGTCACAATTACCTTGACTTAAATCCAATTGAACGTTGTACCAACATGGAAAAATCTTCAGGTTTTTTTAAACTGATCATATATTGAGAACCTGAGGACTTATAATTAGTTATTAAAGGCTAAAAAAAAAGCTCCTTACATCTTGTCTATTGCTAAAACTACATTACTGCCAAAAAAATGCAGTGGCAAAAATACACAAAGTAAAAACTTTCATCTCCTTACTATCAACAGTGCTAAACTGTATAAAAACTCAATTTGATTAATTGAGCCCCTTATATTCGGGATATTTTGTATTTTCCAGATGCCAAATGTTCAGCCAGACCAAGCAGATACTTACAAGTGTTTTGCCACTAATCAATATGGTCAAGCCATGGTCACAGTTGTTCTGAATGTAATTGAAGGTAAGGACTAATTGCTACTAATTGTTATTAAATGAAAAATAATTGTCAGAAAAATCATTGTGTTCTTAAGAGTAATGTACTGTAGCCTACATATGTTCACTCACAGTATACAGATTCATCCAGAATATAAACAAAGAACACATGTATTTAAATTTAACACTTCACTACTCACATATTATAATAAACTAGCAATTATGATTTTCCCTTTGGGGATTAATGAATTTTTATTAAATTAAATTGAAGAGTTATGAATTAGGGGTCCCTCCTGTGCGCCTTTTATCTACTCAACTTCATTAATAGTATAAGTATCCTCTCTTCCATTTCCAGTTGGTTACAAAAAAAACCAAGCCCAGAAACAAACAGGCACTGATGAAGATTTTAAGACTATCCTGAAAAGGAAAAGGTAAGCCTGAGCTACTCTGGCCATGTCCCATGTCTATCTTGACTCACAAGACTGTTTTACTGACAACTCAATATTCTAATTTCTAGCAAAATCCGACCAAAATCTGAACAACCTGAAAGAAAAGACGGCGAGATTGATCCTAAATTTTGGGAGCTCTTACTTAGTGCCGATAAGAAAGACTACGAGAAAATCTGTGCAGAGTTCGGCGTCACTGACTTTCGCTGGATGCTCAAGAAGCTCAATGAAATCAAAAAGGAGAGGGAGGAAGAACAAGCAGCGGTCTGTGATCTGCAACATGTGCATGACAAGTTGTGACTTTGCAATGCATTTGGAATAGATATGTACCCTTCTGTTATCCTTCCAGTTCGTAAGAAGCCTGTCTGACCTGAAACCTATTAGGGTCAATGCAGACGGCACGGCATCCTTTGAGCTTGACATGGATCTCAATGATCCTAGCAGCTCTATATTCTTGTATAAGGTAAAGTGGTCAAACAAATCCGACCTGACTTGTGCAATCACATCAACATCTGTTTTAAACCTGTTTTAAACCTTTAAGACGTTGTCATTTAATAAAATGTGCAAAACAAACCAGGATACATATAGCCAAGACCCTTGTCTGAAAATATACGAACAAAGTCTTGCTTTAAAGTTTTTCACTTTAATCTAAATTAGTGACACAAGGAAATCATGTTCACATTTCTTTGACAGGATGGAGAAATGATCCCTTACACCAAAGAGTTGGGAGATAAGATGAAGCACAGTCTTAAACAAATTGGGAGAAAGTATGTATTCAGTATCAGGGACCTGATGCCAGAGGATGCTGGAATGTACCAGGTGGATGTTGAGGATGTCACTATGTTTTCAACGGACTTTAAGAGTAAGTCACTTTAACACTGCAGAACAAACATGGAATAACTAATTAAGAGGAATTCAATGCGCTAAATAACAGCTCGGATTACATTAATTCAGATGTGCTTTTAAATGCAATAAAATGTTCATCTTTTTTTCAGTCCCCATGGTGGATTTCTTGGTGAAAATTCAGGAAGTAAAGGCCAAGGAAAGAGAAGATGCTGTGTTTGAGTGCGTCTTATCAAACCCCTTTTCAAAAATTCTCTGGTTTGGCAAGAACTTGCCCCTTGAACAAGGGGATAAATATGATATTGAGGTTTCAGAAGACAAACTCATTCACCGTCTGGTGGTCAAAGACTGTATGGTTGTAGACAAAGGGATTTATTCTGCCTGCGCAGGGATTAAATCGTGCAATGCATGGCTTGTCGTTGAAGGTAAGATATTCACCAAGAGGCGTACTGATGAATTTAACTGATATCATTAATGATAACAGAGAGACTGAAAAAGAACCAGAAAGATGCCTCTTTCCTCTTATCTGTTACTGCTTTTCCAATCATAATATTCACACACTCACTATAAATCTCTAATTTTTTCCAATTAATTTAGCCGATAAAGATGGGCAGAAGGGGAAAAAGTCAGTGAGGAAAACAACAAGAGCAGGAGGATCTGGAGTGGATTTGCAGAAAATTGCCCAAGAGCAACAAGCTAAATTAGAAAAGGTGAGAGAGGAAAGAAAAGAACAGATTAAAGCTGCTCAGGAAGCTGCACCTCCATCCGAGACCCATCCAGCACCTGTACCCAGCAAGGCTCCGGTTAAAGCTGAACCAACGAAAATGCCTGAGCAAAGTAAGAAAGTCCACCACGAAGTTCATGAGGCAGTGTGTTGTCATCATGTAAAGTACTAACATGGTAAACTAGTCTTAGACATTAGATATTTCTATTTCTAGATATTTCCTAGACACTAATCATGAAAATATTACAGTCTGGTGAGTTGGCATTAATCATTTCTCATTTGTCATGATGTCTGACTGAAGTGAACAAACCAGCAGCAGTGGCTTCACAACCACCAGTTGTTGAAAGCACCGGTTAGAACCTTATAAAAATTTACTCCTGGAAATCAGTTTCTTGTGCAAACAATTATTTTAACACCACAAATTGTTAAGGGAAATTAGATGTATCAGTCAGTAATTACCAAGGATCTGATTTTCCCTTTGAGCTCCACGCCTGCTCTTTGCCATATGTTAAGCTACTTTTATGCAAACCACATTGACCACTTTTCTAAGCACGTGGAAATGTTAAGGATGGTTGTTGCTCTTGCTGTGTTCTGCTTCGCTGAATAAATAAGATATTTATGTCTTCAGCCTAAGTATAAAACTACTAAAATCTCTCAATTAGATGATCCTTCTGTCTAAACAGCAACATCTGCATGGATACTTATTTCTAATTTTAACTTTCTGCCTGCTGATTGTTATACTGCCCACAAGAAGATGTCAATAAAATCATCTGGTGGTAGTACACAGTATCTTGCACTCTTCTTTAACAGCAGTTGAAAAAATTATAGTCTATGGTCATTATAATAAAAAAAGGACCATAAAAAAATACTACTATGCTAAAACACTAAATCCTCTTTTAACTGCTTGTGATTTTCACACAGAGGAAACAACAGCAGAAGTGGAAGAAGACACAGGAAAAGGTAAGATAGCATACAGTAGAGCAGATAAAAATGAGAAAGCAATTTGCTAAACCAAATTTAAATTATTCACCATTGTTACTGCTGTCAGGCCATTCACCTGAGGACACCAAATGTGATGAAAGCCTTCAGCCACTTGCAGACACTGGAGGTGATATGAGAGATATTTACAGTTGAGAAACCCCAAGTCTAACAGATATTTAAGGCTAATAAAACTAGAAAAGTCTCTGATTTGCTCAAGTACTTAAATATTTTTCTTTAACATCTTGATGCTAAAAACTTACCATGGTAACTTAAGAATTTGTTAATAATTAGCATGTGGAAAAACAATACTTAATGCTGTCTGCAAATGGGATGACAGGTTACTAGAGTCCTGTGAGTCAGGTGAGCTCCTTCTGTCAACATCTAATGTTTACTGCTCATTACGGTTTTTATTTTTGTGGTGAATATGCTTATTTTTAACGTATCACATTACTAATCTGTGTGCCGTACTTTAGGTTACGACTTGACATTCAATTTTTCACGCTTATCATATTTTTAAACAACTGAAGAAAAGATCAAGGAAAAACTGTAGATTTAATCTTCATGTAACCATCAAAATGGCAAATATAGGTGTTATTTATTAATATTATAATTCAGATCAAGTCGACCTAAACAAAAAACTCATATGTAAAATGAAAAGTAACTGAATTCTTTTTGCTGTATAGAGCTTGGTATTAAAAGTGGACTGTCTGACGTCTATGCTCTCCGTGGAAAGCCGGCTGAATTAAATGTGAAGATGAACATGGACTGCGATGGCACATGGTTCAAAGATAAAGAGCAGGTAAAGCCCATAAGTAGCTGTATTGAAGGTTACAATCCAACAGCAGACCATCTGTAATAATGAAACTTTAATCTCTTGCGTTCTATAATGAGATGTTTTCCATTTCCTTTTTTCCATTTAAATGAAAAGGACTGAATGTAAGAATACTGTGTCAATCAATTTTGTGAAACCGTGATGCCATGAGTGTTTCATAGTTTCAAAACAAGATTTCTTTTTTTTTAAAAAGGTCAATGTCAGGGGCAGAAAGAAGTTGTGGTGAGGTTATGTTGGATAGCCAAGAGATGTGTTTGCCTTCATCACTTGCTGTGATAGAATTTTAAACCTTTTTAAACAAGTTGACACAATTTTCTGAGGTTTTAATTAAATGTGTTGACTTGCTTTGGGTATAAAAATCTACATTATTAGAACACTGTAGCTCTCATCTCAGCCTTGCCTTTACACCTCATAACAGCTGTACCGAGGCGGTGAAATGAGTCACTCAACCCATTTCCCCCTTCTCTTCTACAGCGTGTATCTCCTTTGTGATAAGTGTTGTTCAACATGAAAACATTATGGACTCAAATTACACACAATATCCCCATTAAGCATCCTATCTGAAATAAAAACGAAAGAATTTGACCAGAATTTATTTCCAAAATATTTCTTATTTTCATTAGCAGATTAGTCTCAGATAGCTGGTATTGATCACTCTGCAAGCCACAGTCTTGTCTAATGTCATGCATTGAACTCGCCAAGAGCGCTAAACATAGTACAGCTCTGCAAATGCAAACACCAATAAAACATTACAGTGACCTGGCAGGTAAAAGATCAGTCAAAAATCAATTCCATCACTCTGTAATTCTTTTGTTACTTTAAGCTTGATAGATGTGATATTTATGAAGAAATTATTAACAATTTTTTTTTTTTCCCTCACTCAACATAGCGGCAATTTCTGGTGTAAAGATGCATCACAAATGAAAGCTTTAAAAAACGGTGTGGGGGCAGTGCCAAGAGGAAGTCAAACTTCTTTTGAGGATATTACATATTAAACAAACTACAATTATGGTCTCACTTTTTTTCTGATGAGAACATCCCATGTGCAGGTTGACAGCATTGTGGATCTATTTTATGGTTTTCTGAAATGCTGGTCAGATCTGACACAAAAGTCCCACCATACCCAGATCCACAATGCACAAAAGGTGGTGTAAACGCAAAAGAAACTACCCACTGACACACACTCTCCAAATATTTAAACTTTAGCATGTACTGCACATCTGAAATTTCACAAAAGTTAGATAAAAATATTCAAATTTATGTCAATTACATTTGGTCTATAACGGTTTTGTGAAGCTGCTCATTATTGGTTTTATTTTAAACATTTGTTTAACTTTAAGTTCTCATATGACTTTGTTCCTTGATTTGGCTCTTAGTTAAACTCAGGTGGTGGGATCAAAATAAACAAGGAGGGAGCATCACACAACTTGACAATTCGAAGCTGTGGGATTGACAACTCTGGACTTTACAAATTTGTGGCAGGAGAGCTGAGCACACAAGGAAGAGTCACAGTTGGAGGTAACATTACGACATGTTTCTTGAGAACATGTAAGGAGAATTCTACTAATTAATGTATTTCATAGATGTACCTGCATTTGACGAGGATGACCTTCACAAGTTCTCCAAGCCCGTCATAGTAAGAGTGGGCCAGAACGCTGCCTTCAAGATGCCTTTTCCACCTCAGGAGTCTCTGGTGGTCAGCTGGTTTAAGGATGGCGTCGAGATCAAAGATGGAGGAGGAGTAAAGATAGTGAGGGAGCCGAATCACAGCCGGCTGCTACTGAGAGACTGCCTGCGGACAGACACAGGGGAAATAAAGATCCAACTCAAAAACCCATTTGGTGCTGTAGAGGCCACATCCCGCCTGATTGTTCTTGGTACGAAAACATAAAGAATATAATGAGAAATGGAAGAAAGATGGAAGGAAACACATGGAAGCCTAGTATCTGTTAACCAACATCCACAAACAGTCAAATAGTGTCAAACAGTGTAGGAACAACCTTTCCCTTACCAAGGGTCACTCTGGGTAAATGTCACATTCAATTCAACTCCCTGTATTTCCCACAGATCGGCCAGGTCCACCAGAGGGTCCAGTAGAGATTGTTGAAACGACTTCATCAGTGATTGAGATCAAATGGAACCCGCCCAAAGACGATGGCGGCTCCTCTGTAACCAACTACAGCATAGAACGACAGCAGGCAGGACAGAGTCTATGGAATAAACTTGGGGATGTCTCAGCAGAAACAAATACCTTCAGAGACAGGAATGTGACTCACGGGAAGAAATACAACTACCGCGTCTACGCAGAAAATCCTCAGGGCATCGGCGACTCCCTGGAGACGGCTGATAGCATTATGGCAGGCATAATGAGTGAGTATGAAAAAAAAAAAGTCTCATTTAGCGTTTCTCAGCAAATCCCATGTTAATCTCTTGCAGGTTGTTATAAATGAAAATGCCTCTGGATGAATTTTGGGATTGCTTCAGATCACTTATCTCAGGCTCAATTTAGTCACTGCAGAAAATCCACCTTTTAATATTGCTACAACAGCTGCTCTACCTCCTAGAGAAGATTTCTGCAATATCCCGCAGTAACAACATATTCATGCCCTTAAATTATTTCTTTTTTTTAAATTACTTCCAATTATTTCTGAGTTCAATGAATTGATTAGTCATTCGTCATTTGCTAGTTCTATCTGGCCCACCTGGAGCACCGAAAGTGGTAAGTGCGTCAAAAGCCTGTATAAACTTGACCTGGACCCCTCCGGAGGACGACAGAGGTGTTCCAATCATTGGTTACCAAGTGGAGAAACGTAAGAAGGACACAAACGAGTGGATTACCCTGAATGCACTCAATGATCCCGTTAAAGGTTTGTAAAAACACAAATGCTGCATTATATTTTTTAAATGATAAGTACAGCCTTTCAAATTTCCCTTCAAACTTATTTCCAGATGTGAAATATGCAGTTAAAGATATTACTGAAGGAGCAGAGTATGAGTTCAGGGTTTCAGCAATTAATGAATCTGGATCAGGAGATCCAAGTCCTCCATCTGCAATGGTGTGCGCAAAGAATCCCAACAGTAAGTAATGACTTCTATTAATGAATATTAATAATGATTTTTCATCATACAGAGCAGTGTTTGTTTTAAGATGAATAAATTACATCTGTGTGTATCTTACATCCAGTGAGACCTTGTTTCAAGAACCCAGAGGATTTCATTGTTGTCAGAGCAGGAAATTCAGCACGTGTTAAAATTTGCTATGAGGTATGAACTAACCTGAAATCTGTTTTTTATCTGTTTGTCTTTAATAGTATATTATATAAAAATTTAATCATTTAAATATTTACACATTTCTTAATTTACCCTCCTATTAAAAACGTCTCCTCTCACTCTTAGGTGAGCATATTACTCAGAGACAGACCGAACTTGTCTTACACTTTGCCTCATTTATCTCATATCAATATCTCCAGGCTGAACCTCCTCCTGATATCACTTGGCTTAGGGATGATGAGCCAATATCCCCATGGCTTAATGTCATCAATATACAGGGAATGTCTCAGCTCGTTATTCCCTCATCAAAGCGCTCAGATTCAGCCATCTACACCATTAAAGCTACAAACTCCGTGGGAGAGGCCTCATTCGATATTGAGGTCAGAGTCACAGGTAAGAATGAATAACATGGCTTCCACCTATTATCTCTGTTAAATAATTGAGTAAACAACATAGCATTTGTTCAGTAGATAATTCTAAGTTAACAATGTGTCTAAATGAGTTTTGTAATTCCTTGGATTTAACTGAACAACTAATTGACTGCATTGAACTACTCTGGGACAGTATCAACTGAAAAATGTTTAGTAAAGTTAACATATATTGACAGCTTAATCAAATCCTGTGGTCATGAATTCATTTTTACTGTGACATGCAGAAATAAGATATGATAAAAAGCAGATACATTAAAAAAGAAATTATAAAGACAATGGGAACAAAAAAGGCTTATCAGAAATTTCTGTAGCGTACTTTAAAATCTTGTATCATGTTTGGTCCTAGATGAACCCAAGTCTCCGGGTCCAGTGGAGCTTGAGCAGACAGTCCATGACAAACTGATAGTTTCATGGGCTCCTTCTCCAGACCAGGAACTTGATGACAGAATGTACTATGTGGTTTCCCAAAATGACTCCAAAATGAGAGTCTGGAAGACTCTAGCAGACCGCCTCTTCACTAACACGTACACAGTCAACAACATCCTTCCTGGTGTACAGTACAATTTCCGAGTCTATGCCAAGAATGATATGGGTCTCTCAGAACCATCTGAGTCGCCCACGTGGGGCTTCAACAGCAACAAAGGTGGGTTAGCTTTACTTATGCTATTTCATTTGTTCAAACTACACAGTGTAATAAATGAGTTGTAACCAAGAAGTATAATCAGATGTCTTTAACTTGTTTAAATGCTGCATGTTTCACAAAGAGGAAAAATAAAAGAGAGGGAGGTACAGCAGTAGTAGCCAAGTCAACCTCTGCTATAACTACATCAGACTATGACCTGTACTACGAAACATTTTGAAACAGCTCACTTAATTCTGATTCAGTGAATAATGAAACAGTGTTTTCTTTCACTCTTACTTTGCTGTTACATTTGAAAGAAATGAAGTAATGCCAACCTTTTGAATTTACCCTTTAGCGTTTTTTGTTCAAATTAATTTATTTTTCTGTAATCCAATTAAAACAGTACAAATTGATGTTTTATAAGGGTATTATGCAACTTTGAATACTGACATTTAGCACCTTTTTTTTATTTTCACCTCAAGTTCCAACAACCTCAAGTGGAACCACTTCATCTGAGGTTAGTTTTGAGAGGCCTCCATCCATAATGGTTCCTTTGAAAGTCCACACCCACCCTAAAGGTTACCAAGTCTTCATGACCTGTGCTGTGCGAGGATTCCCGACGCCCACTGTGTCCTGGTACCTGAATGATATCTGCATCAACTCAGACAGTAACTACTACATCACCAACTCCTTTGGCGTGTGCTCCATGCATATTCTTAGAGTCGGAATAAAAGACAGTGGCATATATAAAGTGGTTGCTGTTAGCTCTTTAGGTGAAGCAGAGTGTTCCACTAAACTGATTGTTGAGGGTAAGCCTTACTGGTATTTTTTTCTTCACTTATGGTTTGTGCTAATGATTCAACCTCACAATAATTCTCTCTCTTACAGACTGAGATACCTGGAAGCCTTCAAGCTTTCCCCTGGAGTACAGAGGTGGATTGTTTTGGTAGACTACATGTCAGATTGCAATGTACTCTTTAAATAATATCTGAAGTGTATTTGTAACTTATTTTCAACTACTTAAAGATTTTACCCATAAGTTTGCAGAATGTGTGACACAGTCCATGTATCAAACTCTTCCAGTGACTGCAATAAATTCAAACTGCCCCAACTCCTTTGTTTTTAATCTTTGCAAGGTTGTGTTTTTTATCAATAAACTCATGTCTTCTTCAAAGACAAAAAGTCTACAACCATGATTTATAGAAACAAATGTTCAGTACATGTTTCCAACAGTACTTGACATACAGTATCATGGAAATCACGGTACAGCAATTAACACCTATGAGCCAAATCCATGTTTTCATTAATTTCCAAATATATCCACCAGTGCCCTGCAATAAACAGTCTATTAGAACAGTGGTTCACAAACTGGGGTTTGGGACCAACATGTGGGTCCCCATATCATTTCAGGGGGTCGCCAGATAATTGTGAAAAAAAAATATTTATTTATATTCATATTTACCTATATTTATCAAACAAATTTGGGATTTCTGTCATGGCTGTCAAAATTAATCCATTAACAAAGGAGATAAATCAAAATTTAACGGCTTTATTCTTTAACAAATTAATGCATAAATTCACATTAATCCTCCTTATTTATGAAGACAGACAGTTTGCAAGCCTGATATTTTGAGGCTCCTGCAGGATGACCTATCTGATAAGTGTCATCATGAAAAGGAGAGTCATTAACACCAATACATGTCATTTTGGGGGTCGTGGCTCAAAAAGTTTGGGAACCAGTATTAGAAGATCCATTACTGTAAAAAAGTAGTCCATTTAATATTGAGAGTTAATCTTTAAAGGAAGAGCTATTTGCACATATAATCCTCCCATACGTATTTATAAAACCGTCTGTATACTGTAAACATTACAAGCTGAGCAGGTCAGTAAAGTCAGTGTAACATCCACAACTAGCAGACTTCCACACAGGAAGCAGAATTACAAGATGTAACCTGTTAGCTAAACAGCTAAGCTACTGTAAGATGACTGTGCAAGATCGTTCTGGACTTTCTCCTACGTAGATTGTTTGATCAACATCGTGGAGGGGTGATTGCCTTATTACCTTTGCCGGGTCAAAGGTGCCATTTGTGTTTGTCTCCCCACATGTCAGCAGGCTTTTATTGCAGCTCTACTGCTTTCTAACAAGCTTAGGGTGACTGCTCAGTAGACTGTGTCCCGTTTACCACAACCTGCAACCATCTTTTAACAGCAGGACCAGAGTGACCCACCAAATACCATGGGCATGCTGTGAGAATTTCTGTTGATATACAGGGAGGCTAACTGGAACAGCAGATGCATTTATATCAATCTGAGATCATCTTACAGTATAAAATGTCTCACGTTCATGTTTATTGACCAATAAAGTTCATACTTAAGTGGTCAGATTACTGGAGACCTTGTGGAGCTGCCAGTAAACGGCCTTTGGTCGGGTATCTGCCCTAGTATATGTGGGGAAATAGAAGTACATGTGAATTGTGAATCTATAAATCAAATACTTAACACTTAAGTACAGTTAAGCCCATCACGAATGCAAGTAGTTAATGATCTGATGTTAGGAATCATCAGTTTCAATCTTGATACAAATGGAAGTTTGTTGACAGGGTTTATTTCACCCTCAACAGCAATAATAGAAAAATGTTGGCTCGATATGACGTATAACAGATTGAATGAAGGGTCATAATGTATTTCCAGTACCATCTGCAAAGTGATCGCTTTCATAGAGATATGTAAGAAGCTTCACCCTTTACCGCAGTAATATGGGTTTTAACCAATAACCCTTGTAAGGGTTTCTATGCGTTCCAAACTTATCACCGAACAAAAAGGCGTGTCACTTTTGAAATATTGCATAGTGAGAAGAGTAGAGGCAAAAGGAGGATTAGCCGAGTGTAGCTGACGGAAAACTGGAAGTAAGTAGCTATTTCTTTTAGTAGTTATTTCTTGTTTATCTTTTGTGGGGAATCAGGAGGTATTAGTATTCTTAACAAAAAAAAACCAGCAGCGTTCTAAATGGTAGGTGTAGTTGAGCCCATAATGCAGAATGACAATTGGACAGGCAGCACAATCAGGCCAGCTGTGAGAACATGCAAGTATGACATAAAAGAGAGTTACATTTTGCTTGAAAAAAAAAGACATTAGGACCAATAAACAGTTCAGACTGAATTGTTCTATTAGTAACATTGGACACAATCATTGTCAGTCAAACTTTGATGTAAGTCATTAGGTAGATTTGTAAATATAATAGTTGCCTCAAAAAAAATCAGACAAGAGTTCTACTAAAAGTTTAGGATAGCTCTAAAGGTTGTATTATTCTTATTTAAATTTTTTTGTAGAAATCAACTGGAAGACAGATATTCAATTAGATAGATAAACAAAATTGTGAAATATTTAGAAATATTACTTTCAATAAAGGTTACCAAGAAACTGTTCTTGGTAGTCTGACATTGGTTTTCATGGAAAGCTTCTGCATCAGGCTAAAAACTGCAAATACTGTCACTATCATGATGCACTCTGAAAATATTACTTCTTTGTGCTGTGGTGCAAGAATTTGGAAAATGAATTAGAAAATATGTTGCAATCTCCAAGTCTATTTAAACAAAAATGTTAACAGAAGGCCTGAGATCAGCCTAGGTTAACATTTACTTACTCAACAGTGTGTCAGATTTCACAAAGAGCTCTGACCTTCACAACTGACTTTCAATGACTAACAAATCAGTGGGCAGGAGTCGTGACACATGAAAGACTGAATATGTTTTTCTGCTGCATTGTAGATGATGATCTACAGATAACCTTTTTTTCTAGATGTTATATTCTCCAGTTTGCTCTTTATGCCTAAAAACTTTAAAGGCTGATATAAAAAGCCTCATGCCAAGAAATTTAAGACAAGCCCTTTTCTTTTCAACAAACAACTTTCTTGCTTTTGCCATATTTAGAAAGATTAAAAATGCCAAAAACTGACAGTTTTTCGCCACTGTCATCCACTGCTAGTTGCAGCTGACATATCAAGTTTCTTCAAGGGGGTTATGGCTACAAAAATGCAAACTGTTCTTTCAAGTTTTCAAAAAAGGAAAAAACATCATTCAACATGGGGGGGGGCTACTCAAGCTGTTTGCATTGTAACATTTTTGTACCTTGATGAAGTGAAATGAACAGAATGAGAACAAAATGGCGAAAAACATTTATACGGCTTGACACGTACATCATCTTAACAGTTTGATGCAAAGACATTTAGCCCCTTTCTATGTTTGGATCTTGAGCAGTTAAATATCTGGCACAGCCAGTTGACTCCACAGGCAGTTAGGAAGAGTGAGCCACTAGGTGGGATTTCACATTCCCCATTTACAGTGTCCTACAATGTCTCCAAATGTCTACATGAGTCACACAGGAGTCAAGGCATTCCCACTTTGACAAGCTGATGTCATCTAAGACACATGAGAAGCTCCAAAGTGGTGTTTCTCAACCTTTCCTGGACCACAACCCTGTTTTAGGTGTCCTGAAAGCCTCATGATGGGCTGAATCATGTGACATTGACTATACTTGTGACAGCAAATGCAGATCCAAATGAACTGCATGAAAATATTTAAGAGTTTACAGCATTGTTTTTCAATCGTTATTCCTTCTTGTTAAATCCATTTACCTACAATTGATTAACTAATAATTAAAAAATGCTTCTTAAGTGTACATATGCAGCTTACTGAATCAACACTTGATTTGAAAAAAAAGTGACAGATCAAACTTCAATGTATAAATATAAAAAAGAAATACAACCCTACAACCTAAGTAAAAAAAAAGTGATTTAAACAATGCCTTTTCCTGAACTATGCCCATTTAGTTTTATTTAAGTTTAAACATTGTTTTAGTGTTATATTGTTTAGCTATTATATACAGTAACATCTAACAAATTTTCACATTACAGTGATAACATAGTAATATGTTGTCATGGATTATGATATATGATGAAAGAAATAATGTCACAGAACCTGCAGGAAAGAAAAATCTTACTTTTCCAATCCAAAATTCCTCCATCAACTATGCAAAATCGATTTGAAAACAACATATTATAAAGGCATAAAACACTATTCTATCTGCTATATCCTCAATTTATACTGTATACACACTCAAGATAATGTGATAAAAATATATCAATATACATAAATAATATATACTATTCACAATAAGTTAAGGATAGTGTGAGAAACTTGGTGGATGTCATACAAAGGTGTTTAATATTATATCAATAAAAATAGTGTTGTTTCTCATTCATTATAAGTAATATCAAAAGGAACTTTGACTTCTTTCATGAAAATTTGGACCAAATAGGAAAAGCTCTGTAAATAATAAAAATAACCCTATCTTATTGTGAATAGTGCAGGACCAGATAAGGGTAGAAAGGTGTTTCAAGTGTTGGAACTACTAACAGCAATAACAGATTAAATTCCGTACTATATGGTAAATGGTAAATGGACTGCACTTGTATAGCACTTTTCTAGTCATGTGACCACTCAAAACGCTTTAACACTACATGTCTCATTCACCCATTCATACAGCAACTATATTGATCCATACTTGGTTCCAATTCTAACCATTCATAGACATTCACACACCCAATAGCGTGTGAATGATCAGGAGGCAAGGTAGGGTTCAGTGTCTTGCCCAAGGACATACGACACATAGCGGAGGGGAATCGAACTGCCAACCTAATGTTTAGTAGGCTCAGCTCTATCAACTGAGCTACAGCTGCCCTAAACTGAGCGTTTGACACAGCGGAAGATTCTGTTTTCAGCGCATTACATGGAAAGTTCTCTATGAAATGTGAGCAACGAGTAGCCCTGGAGACATTTTTGGGAGAGAAAGACTTTTTCGCCTTGCTCCCGACCGGCTTTGGTAAGAGTCTGTTAGCCCTGGCTACACACAAGTCTGAGAAAAGAGTACTGTGATTGGTTTAAGTTGGATTGATTTAAGCTTCAACCAATCACAAACAGCGACATCTGAAGGAGGCGGGTCAACCATCCCTTCTGACAAACGGTTTGCCTGTTGGTCTTGGCCAGACTAATGCTCGCATTGAAATTGCGATAGCCAGGCTAGCTTAAAATTATATTTTTAGGGAAGTGAGTGACTTCAGTCGTTGATAACTAAATTCTAGTCTGAATGTTTGTGAAAGCTTTAATGAGAATCTGTCAATATGTTCAAGAGTAACAAAAATTAGATCAGTGGGGACGGTTTAATGGTATAAACACACGCAGCTGTAATTAACTGTAGCATCTTTTTTTTTTCTGTTTCAGCTACACAACACTTATCTGAACTTACAACACTCAAAACGCTGCCATGAGTTCCAAAACTCCTCAAGAACCAAAAGGTAAGCCTGGATTTTTTGCACCTATAATGTCAAATGTATCATCTGAGACATGGATTTTTGAGAGCCCTGCAAAACTTACATGAACAAAATCCTTCCAAAGTATTTTCTAAATTTTTCTGTGAGTGTGAATAACAGGCCTTAGGGTGTCATTGTCAAAATAGTTGACCCTGACGATTAAATAATAGGTAAGTTGTTTAAAAAAAGATGTTTAGATTTCGTGTAAAGATCAAATTAAAAGTTCTATATTTTAGATGTCTGGCTTAACAGGTTGTGGAAGGTTTTGGAGTAGAATGATGGCACCAGTACTCAGCAGAAGCCTCTTGAGCAAAAATGACAGCGTTCCACCTCCTCAGATAAGTCTTAAAGGTTGTGAGAACTTGGACTTGTGAAGTTGACCCCCTTTTTCAATCAAGAATAAGATTCCTTATTGTAAAATTGCAAAATATATGCAATTAAGTCAAATCCCTGCTGAAAAGTGACTCTTTAAACTCTAAAACAGAGCTGAAAGAAACAAGTGTGCTTCGGTAGAAGAAATCCAAAGGAATATTTCTGAGAAAAGAAGCCCAAAAAAAACAAAAGCAAACATCAACAGAATGTGCATCACTGGATCCAACTTGAAAACCTTGTATAAAAACAGACATATATGATTTAGGAAAAGCTGTCATTTCTGCACTCAAATCTCCTGTTTCGTCTGATGAATCGAAATCTGAAGAACTTCTCTCCATTTAGAAATCCCTGACTTAATGTTCTTCAGTCTAATGAGACAAGTAACCTACCAGAGTCTTATCCATACTTCCTTTAAAAAGAAGAAGCTGTGACATTATGAGAGTGCAACGTTGATTAAAAGGGATGAAAAACCTACTTCAGTAAAACTGTATGACACATGTTTTGAAGCAATATTTCCAAGAAAATATGATGCAGCATACAGAAGAATTATTTAAAAGAAAATCAACTTCCTCATTTACGTAGGCTGTTCTCCCAGTCGGGGATCTGCTTTCCATAATAAGAATGAAAACTAACATCGCTTTTGAAGACCTTTAAATGATCAGGCAATAAAACATTTCATCTATACGTAAAAGGATGAGCTTTTGCATCAAACTACCAAGGAAAACTGTTTTGTGATTGTAGCTAAATTATTTTTCTTTAAAAAGGCTTTTGAAATTCCACAGTACATGCTCCAGTCACATTGATTTTATGATGAGCAAAAATTGTACCACTTCATTTTCAACGTCCTAGACAAATAAACTCAAAAGAATCTGAAAACCCATTCTAAAAGCAAAAAGGGTGGCCCAGCTTAGAGGTGCTATTGGCTTTTACAGACAAGATATCTTTATTAAAGATATCCTGAAGTTTGGTGCTGCTTGAATCCAACAATACTTCCAAGAGTAATTGGTATGCAGAGAGAAACCATACACTGCTATCCTAACAGACTTGGATTATGCGCGAATCAATGCTTGAGGAACAGGAACAAGAATCCCGCCTGCATTCAGATGATATAAGAACATAAACCTACCCCCTGAGAGATGACACATACAATTTGATGAATATTCAAGACATGCCTTCAAGCTGCAGTAAGGCTGCTGGAAAAACAATTATTCAAAATGGATAATCTAAATGTGACTCACTGAGGACAGAATGAAGTTAGCCCCTGACATTACTGCATGTCTGAGAAAATGAAAATCTGATTTGTAGCAAATCAAATGGCTTTTTATGAAATCCGTGTTGGTGTTTTATTTCTGTATTCTTAAGAATAAAGACCCATTTTCTAGCATGTGTTTGCACGAGGTTTTGTGCCTGTAGACAAAGTACTAGACGGGGGACAAGATGCGTCATAGAAGAACAAAGGTTTGCTGGCACATTTAACTGCACACAACAGTAGCGGATGATAATTAGAGGTTTGACCTATTCATATAAAGCGGCAGTAAATCATATCAAATATACAACCCCTGGGTGACAGAAGCAGTCTGACTCAGTAAGCACAGTGCATATGTGGAAGAGTGGTAACAGATGGAGCGCTGATGCTTGTGATGTTAATGGCTCTTGTGTTAACTGCGTCATTGTACACCGAAACATAAAGGAAAAAAAGAAACGCTAAAATGCGTCACTCGTTTCTCCTTCCGCATTAACAACTCCCGTTTTTTACCCATGGGGAAAAAACTGCGTTCACACTTCCAGGTAATTTGCATACAGAATGAATAAATCAGTGTCATAAATCACCTTCAGCGTGCCTAAAGTGTACACATGAAGAGACAAACAACTGACAAATTTCTTAGCAAATAAAACAGCTTCAGCAAGACAAGTGAAGAAACTGAAGGCCTCGTCTGTGTGAAGCTGGTGTTGCCGGCTAAAGGAAAGGAAAGAGTGACCTCTTGTGAGATTCAGAGGTGAAACTGCAACAAACAGAAAAAGATAGAGTCCAGAGATGCATGACTTAAGTTAACCATCACATTGTAGCATTGATCAAAATATTTATTAAATCATAGATGTGATTTATGAAGCTTTTTGAAGGGAAGAAATTTATTTTTAAGTTCAAGGATTAGTTTTGAGAAATAGGAGATTTCTAGCATGTTCTGCTGACAAACACTTGTGTTTACTTGTTGGCTTCCTGTGCCTGTCAAAGTTAACAATCATGTACTCAGATGACGACTTTCTGATCTCAACAGTGGCCATCAAAAAAAGGTCCAGAGTTCCTGGGGTTATGATCACCCAGTTTGTTGAGCAGCTTCCTGCAGGACAGACAACACCCGACTTCACACGGAAACCGATGCCTGTGAACGTTCAAGAGGGTAGGAAAACATTTCCAAAATAAAGCAGCAACATTTTTAATCAAATAATTAAAAAAACAATACACAACTATCATCTGTATCATTGATGTTTCTGTATTTATTTTAAGGAAAAAAAGCGCTTTTCAAAGCTATGGTGAACGGAGAGCCGGAACCAACTGTCACGTGGGGTCGTAATAAAGGCGAAGTCGATGATCCAGAGAAGTACAAGATCCGATATGATGAGAGAGCTCGAGAGTACATTCTTGAGGTGAAGAAAAAAATAATAATTTGGTACAAATGTATCATAAAGCACAATATGTGGGGTGACCTGATAGTCAAGCGGTTAAACATTTACCTCATAAACATGCTCAGTTCACATCCCAGTAAGCCTGATCATTTTCTGGGTTACTGCCGAGCTCCCCACCACCCAATCAATAAAGGTAAAACAGGTAAAAACAAATCATATGTCTAAATATATTTGCCAGTGTGTGCCTGCATCAGAACCTATAACAACCCATTCTCCTGCACTCCCACATTTCCTACTCAGCCTTGTGCCGTGATGAAACAGCCTTACAATAATCATATACAGTAATATACTGTACAGTAATTCATCATGTAAAAATGCAAACATACCCTTGCTTTTTAAATCCTTTGTCTATTTTGTTTACTAATGATACTCGATTTAGGAAATAAGTGACATAATTGCTGACTTACACCTTAATAAAATATCATTCATTGCTCCAAGTCTACATGGGTATTTTACAATTTACAGTTATAATTAAAAGACTGAAGATTATGTGCTACACATCAAGGTAATATGGATTTACTTTTCCAGTACAACACATACTCCAGTATTTATTAAATCTCATTCTTTTTGGGTGAAAAAGTTGTGGTTGACAATTTTTTTCCCAATTTTTGGCATTGCAGAAGTGTTCTTATGCTGTAACAATATTTCAGATTCCCAGTGTGCAACTTGACCAAGCTGACACTTACAAGTGTTTTGCAACCAATGAGTATGGAAAAGCTGTCTGCACGGCCACGCTGAATGTTATTGAAGGTGAGATTTACCACTAAATATTTGTGGTGATTACATCAAATACATTCTGAAGGACAACTATTTATGCATTTTTCGTTTGTTGTTTTAATTTCTCTCTTATTCATCCAGTTGGCTACAAGAAGAAACCCAAGGAAGGTACAAAATGTATTAAGAAACAATGAGGGAGCTCATCTTTTCTCCATCAAATACAGAATAAGTCGATGAAGTTCTGCTTGATCGTTTTAGCTATACTGATTATGGTAATACATTATTATTACCCATACGGTAGCAGGCAGGTTAAATTGTACATTAAGAGGTAAAAATTTGTCAAAACCGTACACAAAATCTAAAAAGCGATGAAAGCATGATTGTGTTTTAACTTCAGCCTCTTCTCTTCTCTCAGAAAAGGGGGAGGGAACACAGGATTTCAGAAAAATGCTTAAGAAAACGTAAGTTTAGAATCAAAGTCAAGGAGCTACAATGCATAATGTGGTACATCCCACCAAAACATATAATGTTGTTCATCTCTTTTCAGTACTGTTGTCAAAAAGAAAAAGCCACCTCCACCAAAGGAAGGAGAAATAGATCCTAAACTTTTGGAACTGCTTCTCAGTGCACCCAAAAAGGACTATGAAAAGATTTGCCTGGAGTTTGGAGTGACTGATTTCCGGTGGTTGTTGAAGAAATTAAAACAGATTAAAAAGGAGAGGGAGGAAGAACAGGCAAAGGTACTTTTGGAAGCTTTTTATAACCACGCACAAAATATGTAACTGTCTATAAGAGACGTTCACAAGCCCTGACACAAACTTCTACCGTATGGTTGGCTCAAAGAACTGCATTATAATATCCAAAACATATAAATAATGTACTCACACTTTACCTACATCACTTATTTTTAACTGACAAATGCTCTGACCCTCTCCTGGATGGAAATTTTCTCAGATTAATAAATATACTCTTAGCTTATCTAAGAGTTTTCATGTGTGTGTTTGGTCCCAGTTTAACGGTAAAATCTACTTCTTCATTTTTTCTTCTGAAAACATGGAGTGGAGCCATTCTGATGGAATTAACATTATTTTACAAAGGTGACAAGCTAACATTCACACAGCAGTGTCTCTTAGCTCGTTGCTAACAATGCGAACATTTAGCTAACAGTAAGTCACTTCTCCAGGTGTGCTTTAAGGTGGATCATGTGGTGGATCCAGCTTCCGTGATTCCATCTATTTTGTGTATTACAGCAAAAGGGACTAAAACTTCCAACATCTGCTAAAAACATTTTTTAATTGGAACAGAAATTTAACCACTTTACTTGGTTTTGTGATTTTATTTACTTCCTAATTTTGAGCATAAACTAACTGACAGCTGTAAAAAGAGCATGGTTTCTTTAATAGTGAAAACCAGGACTTAATCTTTTCTTTGTAGGTTGTAGAGAATTTGGAGAACAAGAGACAAATTGAAGTGAAACCAAGTGGAAGAGCTGAATTTAGTTTCGACATGACCCTGCTGGATCAGAACAGCACAATTACTGTATACAAGGTGAAAAAAAGAAAACATTTCTTGCAGATTTCTTTTAAAGGAAAATAAATACCATACCTAATATTATAATTTTTGTCTTTCAAGGATGGAGAATCAGTTTTATACGATGATGATGATGAAAACGCAAAACATAGCCTTAAGAAAACAGGAACAAACTATGTTTTTAGTATCAAAGACCCTCAGAAAGATGACGGTGGATTATACCAGGTTGATGTAGAAGAAACAAACATTCTTACAACTGACTTTCAAGGTAAGCACTACTGCTTCGCACTTCAACAGAATTCTTGTATTCAAAATTGACATGTCAAAGCATCTTTAATAAATAAAAAATACTCCCTGCATCCTCAGTGCCTGATGTGGAGTTTGCAGCTATGATCAAGGATGTGAAAGTCATTGAAAGTGAAGATGCCATCTTTCAGTGCGTTTTGTCGACACCCCTCAACAGAATCACCTGGGCAAAAGTGGACTTATCACTTGAAGATGGAGACAAATATGAGATCACTGTCTCAGAAGACAAACTAACTCACACACTGAGAGTAAAAAACTGCCAAACAGCAGATAATGGAGCATATTATGCCATTGCTGGCATCACCTCCAGCAGCGCCTCTCTCAAAGTGGAAGGTGGACATTTTTGTTTTTAGATATTGAACATCAATCTAACTTTAATAGCTGACTCTAGGATAAAATGTTCATTTAAAAACATGTTTAAAATCACAAAGTAATTTTTTCACTATTTATTTGTTACTTACAGCTGATCCACATGGACGTAAGGGAACTAAAACTAATGATCAAGATGACAAGTCTAAACTGCAGCTGGAAAAGCAGAAGCTTCAAAAAGAGAGACAAGGAGTGGGTACTGGAACAGGTGGAGAAACTGAAAATGATGCTTCATGTGCAGGAGCCAGTGCTGTATGGGGGGATGGGGCAGATGGAGGAGCTGGAGGAGATGGAACAGCTGGAAAAAGTGGAGGAGCTGGAGGAGATGGGGGAGATGGGGGAGGTGGTTTCGGTGATGGCAGTAGTGATGGTTCTGGTGAAGAGAAAGATGGAGACCATGATCGTGGAGATGACAAGAATGAAAACCTCTTGGGAGATGGAGCTGATGAAAATGCAACAGACGATGCAGGCGATAAGAAAAAAAAGCGATCGCGAGCTGGTCCTCTTGTTCCTGACACCGTCGTAGGTAAAACTCTATGTACTCTCACATCTCACTCTCAATGTAATAAAATATGAAAAAGTTTAAAAATTTATACCACAAAGAAGCAGAAATGAGTGGTGAAAGAAATGTATGGACAGAAATATATAACAAAGTTTTGAGAGGTTTTAAACTGAAAATGTGTATTACCAGTAAAAGACAAAACTTTTAATGTGAACAAGGAAATTCAGTGAATCTACACAGATGTCAAATATAGATTAAGGATTTGAGTTCTAGCAACCTTAATCTCAATATTAATGCAGCTTTTGGATTTTCTGAAATCTCTTTAAATATGAGTGAAAATTGAAGCAGAAAATCCTTCACAGAAAATATATAAAACTACTGACAAGCAGGTCTATCTGTAGTACTGGATGAAAATGTCATGCTGCTTCCTTAGGTATGCAGAGAGTTGATCATTGCTCAGACCAGACACTTTTGACGGAACAGAAAATAAAAATTCTGCAGTCCTACATGCTGACCACTAGAGAGAGACATGCTGTGAATGAAGAGATAAGCTTTAGTCAAGACAGACCTTTATATTCTAGATTGGTACACTTGAGATGGGCTTTGTTATGCCTTTGTTTGGACATTAATACAAAGAAACTAAACATTTTAAATCAATCTAACATTCATCATCAGTCAAATAAGTTCAGCTATTGTTATCTTTCATATGCAGAGAAAGGTGTTCATTTTGTGAATGGGCTGTCAGATACGGTTGCCAACGTTGGTGAACGAGCAGAGCTGTCCTGCAAACTAAGCAGTGAGGATGCAGAGGGATGCTGGTATAAAAATGGGAAGAAGGTAAGTCAACTATGTCTGGGAAAACAAGATAAACTCCCCTGTCACCATTTCCATTTGTCAACAATAACTTCCGACAATAATTTCTTAGAACTGGCTTTAAATCTTCAAAATCTTCTTTTCTGACAAGTTAACAGGTACGGAGGGGGTAAACATCAGAAAAGATGGATCCTGTCACATTTTAACAATCGAATGCTGTAAAAAGGATGATGCAGCTGTTTACCGCTTTGAAGCTGAAGGACGAAAATCAGAGGCATCACTTGACATTCATGGTCAGAATTTCTGAATAACTTTGAAATATGTACCAGTGGTATCACTTATGATTTTAAAAAAGGGTTTTGATTTTTGAACAAAGCCTTTTCTGTGACACTATAGACCCACCAAAACTTGACCTTGATACTCTGGGAAACTTCAAAAACGCAGTCATTGTTAAGGCAGGTGAAATCGCTGAATGGAAGCTGCCATACTCCGGTGGAGCACCGATGAACGTACAATGGTACAAGGATGATGATGAGCTTTTGCCTGGCATCAACGTGAAGATTGGGACATCAGATACCGAAAGCCAGCTACGCCTCACAAAGTGTCAAAGGAAAGACAGTGGAGAGGTTAAAATCAAACTAAAAAATGAATTTGGTTTAACAGAAGCTGTTTCAAAACTCATTGTACTGGGTAAGTCAAGTTTGTCCCTTACATTTTGTTCAATTTATTGAATGTAGAAATATAAAGAATTTTGCTTTGTTCACGGTATGATCTCTTCTTCTCTTGTTAACAGACAAACCAACACCCCCGCAAGGCCCTGTGGACATCATGGAAAGTGCTGTAACATCTATTGAATTCAAATGGAAACCACCAAAAGACAATGGTGGATGTCCAATCACAAACTATATTATAGAACGGCAGCAACTGGGGCGAAACAAATGGACAAATATTGGTGAGATCCCCGGCAAACCAACTTACAAAGATTCAGATGTGGACCCTGGAAGGAGATACAGCTACCACATCAGAGCCAAGAACGCAGAGGGCATTAGTGATTACCTGCTGACCGAGGACATAGCAGCTGGTGTATTACGTAGGTCTAAGTTGTCCTGTCATTAACATGCCTTTGTAATTCCATAGTATAACAACAACTATGCACTGCAGAAGGGTCCAACTTCTTGGTCATAAGATGATCATATGAATGAAAATTAAACTATTGTTTACCGATCATCCAAAACACTTCTCTGAAGCAAATTATTGGAGAAAGTTAATGTTAATGGAAGCTCTATCCTTATTATGAAATGTGATTGGCTCAGATAGTTGAAGCTTTAGGTCAAACATTTTGGTTGAACAGCTATCTATAACATTTAACAGACTCCAATAAAGCTGGTTGTTGAGTTTTAAGTTTTGAATGCAAGACATCTAAGAAAGTAAAGAGTTAAAACAGCATGACAGTGTTTCACTTTTGATTTTTCATGTCACATTCTCACAACAGGTTATCCTGGACCACCAACAACACCCAAAGTGGTCAGCGCCTACAAGAATTGCATCAATCTGTCGTGGGGTCCTCCATGTGAGACTGGAGGGACCAAAATAGTTGGATATAACCTGGAAAAGAACAAGATAGGCACAAATTACTGGAGCCTTGTAAACCAAAACGGGCCAATTGCAGGTGTCCAGCCATAGGAATAAAAAGCATGAGTCATGTGGTGGAAATGGATAAGACACATTGATGCATGCAGTATTGAATTATATCACAGCTACTTCTCTATTTTTCTTGCAGATACAAAGTATGCCGTGAAAGATGTCTTTGAAGGTGCCGCATATCAGTTCAGAGTTTCTGCTATCAACCTGTCTGGCGCAGGAGATCCCAGTATTCCCTGTGACATAGTTACTGCAAGAGATCCAATGAGTGAGCCACAAATGCGAAGCATTCTTGCATTTTGACCTAGTTTTTTAATTTAATTTAAGTTAACATAATCATTCCTCTAGGATCATCCAATTTAACAGCAGCATTGTCCATTATTGTTCATTTTCAGAACCACCAGGGAAAGTGACAGACCTTAAATTAACATCATCAAGTTACACTACATTTTCGCTGGCTTGGACTAAACCTAAGGAAGTAAAAGGTGAAAAAGATGAAGCCCAGGGGTACTACGTGGAAATCCGACCAATAGAGAGCCTTGAATGGATCCGCTGTAACGCAATCCCAATTACTTTGACTTCTTACACTGTGATTGGCCTCAAGGCAATGGCCACATACTGGGTGAGAGTAATTGCCACAAATTATGGAGGTGATGGAGAACCACACAGTTTTGACAATTACATAATTGCCATGCCGCCTCCAGGTAAGGAATCAAGTTTGCTGGCTTGCAATAAACATGTAAATGAGTTTAAAATGAGTTGGTCCCATTTTTAGACGTGGTCTTGTTTTCAAGTTGTTTTCAGTAACTACAAAAGTAAATATTCTTATTCCGAAACTGTTAACAAAATACTGTATAGCAGTTTGCCTTGTGTTGTCCTCTGTTGTGTGTAAAATGTCCAACAGTATAGTTTAATAAAGTGAGTTTGATTTAATGTCTAACAAAGTATAAAGTAATGACAGAAAATATGTCAAATAATATTTGACAGTGAAAAAAAATTAAATACACTATTCTACCCATCATAATAATTCAAATATTATTGACTTGTTACTGACAAATTCACTTGTTTATGCAGATTTTTTGTAGCAAGGCTTTCACACACATCAGTGATGCAGAAAGTCTTGTTGCGTTTGTACTGAGGTTCTGAGAATGAAGGAAGTGAATGTCCCACCAGTTAAAATGATGTACAATGTACATTTATCAGGTCGTTTGCTGATTTGTAAAAAAAAGTAAGATAAATCCTATATTAAATCCACAGTGAAGCCGAAGTTTAAAGGACGTAACATGAAGACCCTTATGGTGGTGAGGTCTGGAAACACTGTTCGTCTCAACATCAACTTTGAGGTACTTTGTACTATTTCAGTTTTTCATCAAGACTGGTTCATTGGATGTTTTACCATATGAAAGCATTTAAAGCCACGTTGTCAACAATGTTATTGTAATACTATTTTTTTAATGTCTGCAGGCCTCCCCTCTACCAGACATTACCTGGATAAAGGATGGTGTCCCTGTGGCCAAACATGTAACCATTACAAACTCTGATAAAGGTTCTCAACTTTTAATTCCGACATCAGAGAGGTCCGACAGCGGCATCTACACCATCACTGTAAAGAACATTGTCGGCCAGGAAAGCTTCAGTGTTGAAATCAGAGTTACAGGTGAATGCCAGTTACAAATTATTACTATTGGCATTAAGGGGTTCAATAACATTTTGGGAAGATTTTTTTATCATTTCAAGTGTAAATATGTGAAATGCACAGAAGAAAAACTAAGTCTTAACATTAAAAACAGACGAGACGGGACAAAAACGTTACTATCACATAGGGCTGCCACAAACGACTATTTTGATAATCGATTAGTCACCGATTATTTTTTCGATTAGTCGACTAATCGGATCAATTGGATACAAAACCTTGCACATTTTCTTCTGCCATTTTCTAAAATGATCCCACACTTTTTTAGGTCCGTTGCTGGGTAGCCATGATACCAAAGCTCGTCGTCTGACCCCGATTACCACTTCTGCGCATGTGTGCCATGGACAGAAAGGCAGAGGTGGCAGTGGAAGATACCGCAGTAATTCTTACCCCC